>BLSH010347348.1:29750-43957 GCA_018402905.1 Glandirana rugosa | reverse complement strand
CTCTCCTGTACATACTGCCCTCTGTCATACCCTCCTCACTCCTCTCCTGTACATACTGCCCACTGTCACGCCCTCCACACTCCTTTCCTGTACATACTGCCCTCTGTCATACCCTCCACACTTCTCTCTGACTCCTGCACCTACTGCCCACTGTCATACCCTTTGCACTCCTCTCCTGCACATAGTGCTCACTGTTACACCCTTCATACTCCTCTCCTGTACATACTGCCCACTCTCACACCCTATACGCTCCTCTCCTGTCCATACTGCCCACTGTCACACCCTCCACACTCCTCTCCTATACATACTCCCCACTGTCACACCCTCCACACTCCTCTCCTGTACATACTGCCCACTGTCACACCCTTCACACTCCTCTCCTGCACATACTGCCCTCTGTCATACCCTTCACATGTCTCTCCTGTACACACTGCCCTCTGTCACACCCTTCACACTCGTCTCCTGTACATTCTGCCCTCTGTCATACCCTCCACACTTCTCTCCTGTACATACTGCCCATTGTCACACCCTCCACACTCCTTTCCTGTACATACTGCCCACTGTCATACCTTTCGCACTCCTCTCCTGCACATAGTGCTCACTGTTACACCCTCCACACTCCTCTCCTGTACATACTGCCCACTCTCATACCCTATACTCTCCTCTCCTCTGCATACTGCCCACTGTCACACCCTCCACACTCCTCTCCTATACATACTCCCCACTGTCACACCCTCCACACTCCTCTCCTGTACATTCTGCCACTGTCACACCCTTCACACTCCTCTCCTGTACATACTGCCCACTGTCACACCCTTCACACTCCTGTCCTGCACATACTGCCCTCTATCATACCCTCCCCACTTCTCTCCTGCACATATTGCCCATTGTCATACCCTTTGCACGCGTCTCCTGCACATAGTGCTTGCTGTTACACCCTTCATACTCCTCTCCTGCACATATTGCCCACTGTTATATCCTTCAACAGGGACGTCGGGAGCCCAGGGCTGATGGGGCTACCGCTTTTCAGGGATCCCCCTGAAAAGCCCCAGGGCTCGGGGCAGTCTAATTCTATTATTATCCCCGAGCTGCCATAGCAAAAACATGGTGACGCGGCGGCACTGATGATGAACTTTACCACACTCTTCCAATCCCACATTGGGGGACATGTGACATCACACTTGGCCAATCCCGCCCTGGGGATACCTGATTTAAGGAGGCAGGCTGCAGGGCCTGGGGACATCTAGTGTAAGAAGGCAAGGTGCTGGGCCTGGGGACACCCTGTTGAAAGGAGGCACGGTGCTGGGCCTGGGGACACCCTGATGTAAGGAGGCATTGTGCTGGGCCTGGGGACATCTAGTGTAAGAAGGCAAGGTGCTGGGCCTGGGGACACCCTGATGTAAGGAGGCACGGGGCTGGGCCTGGGGACACCCTGATGTAAGGAGGCACGCTGCTGGGCCTGGGAACACCCTGATGTAAAGTGGCACAGTGCTGGGCCTGGGGACACCCTGTTGTAAGGAGGCACATTGCTGGGCCCGGGGACACCCTGATGTAAGGAGACATGCTGCTGGGCCTGGGGACACACCTGATGTAATGAGGCATGCTGCTGGGCCTGGGGACACACCTGATGTAAGGAGGCATGGTGCTGGGGACACACCTGATGTAAGGAGGCACAATGCTGGGGACACACCTGATGTATGGAGGCACGGTGCTGGGGACAACTGATGGAAGGGGGCACGTTGCTGGGGACACCTGATGGAAGGAGGCACGCTGCTGAGGACACCTGATGGAAGGAGGCACGCTGCTGGGGACACCTGATGTAAGGAGGCACGCTGCTGGGGACACCCTGATGTAGGGAGGCATGCTGCTTGGGACACCTGATGTCATCTGGTGGCAGACGAAGTGGCAATTGACACACTTGGGGCTCCCACTGATTCTGCATTATGGTGAGTTGAACTATTTCATTTTATATTACAATGTAATAATAGAAATAATGCGCTTCAATCATCCTGACTGACACCATACCAACCATGGTGCTGGGTTGATTGAAGCGCTAACACCAGGTGTTTGGAGCCTCTTTATCTGCTGATTGTTAAACTTTCTGGAATACACATATTGCTATTGTGGTGTAGGATCTGGGCCTGCTGTCCCTCCTCTCTCCTTTCCTCCCTGTTTCATTTTTTCTCTCTCCCTCCATCCCTCATTTATCTCAGACTTGAACCATACCCCCTTTGAGCCACGCCCCTTTAAGCAACGTCCACTATTTAGTTTAAGTCACACCCATTTTTGCAGCATTGTGCTTTGCGTGCTGCATTTCTTCAGGCTGCAGCCCCTGCGCTTTTTCCCAGCTAGCAAAGCCCCTGCCCTTCACACTCCTCTCCTGCACATACTGCCCTCTGTCACACCCTCTACATTCCTCTCCTGCACATACTGCCCTCTGTCATACCCTTTGCACTCCTATCCTGCACATAGTGCTCACTGTTACACTCTTCATGTTCCTCTCCTGCACATATTGCCCACTGTCATAGACTTCACACTCCTCTCCTGCACATACTGCCCTCTGTCACACCCTCCACATTCCTCTCCTGTACATACTTCCCACTGTCACGTCCTCTGCATTCCTCTTCTGCACATACTCCCCACTGCCACACCCTCTGCATTCCTCTCCTGCACATACTGCCCTCTGTTACACCCTTCACACTCCTCTCCTGCACATATTGCCCACTGTCATACCCTTCACACTCCTCTCCTGCACATACTGCCCTCTGTCACACCCTCTGCATTCCCCTCCTGCACATACTGCCCTCTGTCACACCCTCTGCATTCCTATCCTGCACATACTGCCTTTTGTTATACCCTTTGAACTTCTGTCCCGCACATAGTGCCCTCTATCACACCCTCCGCACTCCTCCACTGCACATAGTGCCCTCTGTTACTCCCTCCACACTCCTCTCCCAAACATACTGCCTTCTGTCACACCTTCCACATTCCTCTCCTGCACATAATGCCCTCTGTCATACCCTCCACACTCCTCTCCTGCACATAGTGCCCTCTGTCATACCCTCCACACTCCTCTCCCGCACATACTACCTCCTGTCACACCTTCCACACTCCGCTTCTGCACATACTGCCCCATGTAATTTCCTCTGCACTCTTTTTCTGTACATACTATCCACAATCAAACCCTCTGCACTCCTCTCCTGTGTATATTGACCCATATTATACTCCTCTCCTGCACATAATGTCCACAGTCATACCCACTACACTCTTCTCCTTCATTTACAATTACTACCCTCTATTATACTCAGTGTTGCCAACCTCCAGCAGCGTTTTTTACTGGCAAAACATAGAAAATTTACTGACGGAGCACATTTTTTATACTCCTATTCTGCACTTAAAGCATTTGATACCCCAACACTTCATATTCCTGATATGTTCCTGCTGTACCATGTACTTGTATGAGAAAGTCTCCTGTTCTCTTTGTATTGCTTCCTTTTTGTGAAATCCCTGGTGTTCCTGCCAGTCCCTCTGCTTTCCAATTAAAACCTGACCACCCTGGCAATTCTTCTTCTACACAAAGAAACTTTAATTTCTTTTTTTGCTACAAAATAGTATAAAGTACATTGTTTATTCTTCCCGTTGACACTTCTTTATGTGAAACACTTCTTCAGCATTTTATTGTAATATCCCCAACCTTGCCTGAACTGACACACTAAAGCTAGAAGATATAAAAAATGAAGACACTGCCATATATATGTCAGATATTTAGACTGCTGGAGTTCAATAGTATAACAATATCCTTAATCATGGATCATAAATAAGGACTTCAGCTGTGGCATGCTAACAGTATCTAAGTCGGCATTAAAAATAAATGTAACAACATCCAAAAAATGTATTAACTCTAAGGATATCAGAAGCTGAAACTTAAATGGCTTGCAAAGCACTTTATTTATTCCTTCTCCATCTTGTAAAGTAACCTCTTATGTTTCAGGCAGCACTGTAAATTGTTGTATAAAGTGCTGTCTAATCCACTGTTAGGGTTCATTCATATGTGCAGCAGCCCTTGTGCCTCTCTGAAATGCAATGTGCAGTGAGAAGTGGTGAGGAAGCGATACACTGCCTTCTCACCGCTCACTGCAATCGTTTGCATTGCACATGGTTGTTGGACGGTTGTGGCGTGGCCCGATATAGGGCTGGGACAAGGGGTGGGCAGGAGGACACTGTGGTATGTGAGGTGGGAGAGTGCCATGAGGAGATTGCAGGGGAAGGGATTTGTGTTGTGTGACGGAACCGCTTGGCACCCCGACTAGGTGCTTCCTTCTGCCAAACAGTGCCCTCCAAACCATTCCGAGTAGACCGAAAGCTAATACCAGCCTTTGCCCCAAGCATTGTACACAGACAAGGTGTTGAAGTAAACTCCAAAGGAATGACTGTTTATTGAAACTCAGACACATACTTTATACCCCACAGGAGGATATTCCCCTCCTGATCATATTACTCCAAAAATACAAAGTGTAAACAGGAATATAATTGACATAGCTAAACAACAATCAACATATACTATAAACATTAAGTTAATTAAAGCGGTAGTAAACCTGCCAGAAGAGGGGGAAAAATAGCCTGCAAGACAATAGCATAATGTGTTAGTATGCATCGCATACTAACACATTATGAAGTACTTACCTTAGAACGAGGCCCTTAGAACGATGCCTGAGTCGGTCAGTGCTGAGGACGCTGATATGATGGTCCTCTTCTTTCTTCCGGGTATGCAGCTCCGGCGCTGTGAGTGGCCGGAGCCGCGTGACGTCACTCCTGCGCGTGCGCGCTGCAGCTCTTCGTTCCGGCAGCAAGCTCTGATTTTCCGGTAACCTCCGCCGGATCATCAGAGTGCATGCGCCGCTGACATCGGCGGCTGCTTTCAGGGCGAATATCTCCTAAACTATGTAGGTTTAGGAGATATTAATTTTACCTGCAGGTAAGCCTTATTATATGCTTACCTGTAGGTAAAAAAAGCTTTGGGCGGTTTACTACCGCTTTAAACAACTAGCCACCTAGGTGGCTCAGTGCACACCCAGACAATGTTGTGATTAAACAGAGATCCCACTCCAGGTCAGACTGCACGGCACCAAGGTCAGAAAAAAGTGCATTACGCATTATCATAAGTATAAACATATAACATCCCACAATAGTTTGCTAACAAAGTGGAATACTAGCAGACAGACAGAAACAATAAGTGACTCAATTAACAATGGGAGAGACACAAACTTGTGTATTCTATCCACTAGAAAAGTCATCAGAAGGCAAACAATATTCCAGTAGACTGATACAGTGGAATTAATTTATCTTCTTAGATCTCTTGAGGTTTATGATTGATAAATATTTATGTCCAAAGTGAAGGAGCCTCTCCAACCCATTCTACAGGAGGGCCACCATATACCCGCTGACTATTGCCCTGTGCAAGATTAATATTACACCTTTCCAACCACTCCAGAAGGGAAGCTTCATTGTCCTTATTCAGAGAATTAATCCAAGCCTTGCTCTCAGCTTCCATTATGTTGTTGTCCATCATTAGAGAATGATCTGCTCTCTCCATGGGCCATAATCAGTGGGTAGGAGGCTTGCACCAATCCTCTCCAAAAGCCCCTGTCCTGGTTGGGTCTGTCACATGTTTGAAGGGGGAATTTAGTTGGTTGGCAGGGGGTAAGAATTGTTCTAGGAGGAGAAATTGGGAGTGTGCTAGGAGTGGTGATTTAGGGGGATCTGTGTTGAGACGAGGGTTGGGGGAAGAGGATTTGTGCCAGGAGGGGGGGATTGGGGGGTTTTGTGCTGGAAGAGGTAATATTGTGGGTGGGGGAAATTGTGAAAGACGGGGACATTTTTTTTATGGGGGGGGGGGGGATTTGTGCTAGGAGGGGAAATTAAGGGATGGGGGGGAGGTGAATTGTTCTGTGCGGCGGGGATTTGGAGTAGGGGGAGAGGATGTGTATTTGGAAGGGAAATTTTAGTGGTAGAGGATTTATGCTAGGAGGGGAGATTTTTTTTTGGTCGGGAGGGCACTTGCGCTGGGGGTATTTGGGGTATAGGGGCAAAGATTTGTTCTGGGAGGGGAGATTTCAGTGGGGGGGGCAGATTTGTACTGGGAGGAGGTGGAATTTTTGCTTAGGGGGTAATGATGCAGTGTAAGTGCTCAGTCTTTTTTGTGGTGGATGGAGATTATTGCTGATACATAATGCTCATGCATCTTGGGGGGGCGCATATCGGCATGTTCACCCTGGGCTCTAAATGACCTTGTCCTGGCACCAGCCCTATAGACATGCATAGGACACATTTGGTGGCAGTAATGTGACATGCATTTCATTTTCTGCCACAGAGTGCATGTTCAGGCAGCCATTTCGGGGTCAGTAGCGGTTGCGGCTCAACCATCTGCTTTTATCACCCACTAGCTGCCCAAGTGAATGAGACCTTATAGTTCTTGGAAGATTTGCAAAGTCTCTCTTATTGCAAGTTTGTGGGAGTGCTAAATATAATCGACCATAAAGCAGCACCCAGTTTTTGTTGCTCCGGACACAAGCCATCTCTGCTAGGTTCAGTGCATTCTATTCGGGGTCATTTTTATCCTTAAAGCAAAATTGTATTTTGTAGCAGAGCAGGAAAAAGCATGTTTGATGAAGACCGTATCCAAAAACACAAAAGTAGTAATAAATTGGATTTAGCAGTGCATTTTTGAATAGCAGTTGGAGAACTCATGACCTCCTTAATTCCATGCTCCTCTACATAATTCATCATGTGATGACACGGATTCGCATTAGAACTCTGCTGATTACTAAGGCTGTAGAACCTATATGTTGACTAATTGACTCCAGTGCAAGCTCCAGGCCATCCATCAGGTAATATGCTTGAAAATAGTCATACCTGAATAAGAATCATGTCAATACTTTACCTTTACCACTGCCTGCCCTGTAGGGAAGCCATCAGAAGTTTTGGGGCCCCTTACACAGCTTTAGACCTGGACCCCCCGTCTGACCACCAACATTCCCCAGGGCCCACCTACTGGCCATCCCACCACATCCGCCCACTGGCCAGGGGTGTACACAGGTTGCAGCCACAGTAGGAATTATACACCCTGCCACACTTACCAGGTGTAGCCTGCCAAGCATGACCCATTCAAGTGAAGTGTAGTGTGCAATACATGCTAGTGTGGGATCCAAGGGGTTAAAAAAAACAGTGCACAGGCAGCACGACCTCTTCAGATGCTTTCAATAAGACCTCCCGCCGAACAATAGGTGCTGGAGGTCCCATACTCTGACCAGATGTGGTCCAAGGGGCCCTCTCCATGTGACCCAAGTTTGGTATTTTTATCGCCTATGGTTCGGGAGAACGGTGTCCCCAAACCGGGTGTCCCCCTCCCATAGACTCCAATGTTAATTCCGAAATTCACCTGAGAATTGCTGGTCAATGACTGGTCATTTTGGGGCCCAGATATGGCCAAACCATAGGTGCTGGAAGTCCCAAACTTGGACCAGTTGTTGCCTAGGGGGCTTTCTCTATGTGACCCAAGTTTGGTATTTTTATCGGCTATGGTTCTGGAGAACGGTGTCCCCAAACCAGGTGTCCCCCTCCCATAGACTCCAATGTTAAAGACTGCTAAAGTATTTGTTGTAAGGGCCCCTTGAGACACTGGGGCCCCTTGCAACAGTACTGTCTGTACCCCCCTGATGGTGGCCCTGCTGCCCTGCCAGAACTTTGCTCCATTCAATCCCTGGATCAGCAGTCCCCAAACTTTTTGGCACCGGTTTCATGGTAGACAATTTTCCCAGGGACCCAGGGGGGTGTTTGTAGTGGACGGGCTAGGGCAAGGGATATTTACAGAGTCTGTCCTCAGCCCCCCTTCACACCACAACCCTCCTTTACAGCATAGTCCCCCATAGTGCCCATAGTACCCCACTTTAAAGCAGTCCCACAGTGTCTTCAGTTCCTCTTCACATCACAGCCCCCCTTTAAATTAAAGTGCCCCTTTATAGTGCAGACCCCTTTACATCATAGTGTCCCTTTACATTAACATAATGGAGACTGCTCTGTAAAGGGGGCACTGTAATGTAAAGGGGGGCTGTGATATAAAGGGGCCCACACTGTAAAGGGACGCTGTTGTGCTTACAGCGCCCCTTTACTGTGCAGTCCCCTTTATATTACAGTGCCCCTAGCAATCACAGCCTCTTCCATCACAGTGCCCCTGCAGTCTGCCCCCCCTTTCCTCTCTAACATCTCACTTCACCCATTCCCATCTCTGCCTCCCCTGCACATAAGGTGACCACAGTTTTAAAATGAAATCCGGGTACATTTTTTTTTTTTTTTATTATTGGCAAAGGGTAAACTATTTTATAAGCATATTTTCCTCCATTGACATATGCACTGTATGTGGTATGTGTCCATGGAATGATTCTATGCTATATACGTTATTTCTCACATTTCCTCAATAAGATAAAAAAAAAAGATACTTCTTAGAATTTTTTGGGATATGACTACCAAATGTTAAGAAGATAAGCTGGAGAAAAAACTTGGAGGGAAAATTCAAATCCAACCGGGCAGGGCGGCTCCAGACAACTTTTTTTGGTGCTCGAGGTAAAAGTGAGGGTGCTAATCCGGCACGCAAAGCATGCCGCTGCTACCGCACACCTGTGGGCATGGCCAAAAAGTGGGTGTGACCAGCATGTGGAGGTTTCTTCAAAGATGATCAGTGTGTCCTGGCCTCTGTATACCAATAAAAAGCACAAAAAAATGCAGTACAACCCTACACTTCATTTATACAATTCTACAAATGGTCTTATAAATGCAATGGTAAAACCTAAAAATGAATATCCAGTGCAAATCAACCAATGTATTGCAATATAGTAGTGATGGTGTCACCACCTTTGCAAAAATATTTTGAGAAATTGCAGAGCTTCAATGTGCAAATAATGGTGAAACCCCCTACATACAATAATAATAAAAGAGATGTATAAAATGTAAAATATATACATCAATTGTACATTTTATTATTATTATATATAGGGCGTTTCACCACTATTTGCACATAGCAGCTCTGCAATATTTCCGACATTTGCAGAAAGGATGACACCATTGCTACTATGTTCTACAACACTGGTTGATTTGTATTTCTGTTATTATTATTGTATGTAGGGGGTTTCACCATTATTTGCACATTGAAGCTCTGCAATTTCTCATAATTCAGGTGTATTATACACTGTTGCTGGTACACATACAGTAGTTACAATTGACCCACCCCCTGCCACCTTCTTCCCCGCCCACCTATGTATAAACTCGGGCTGTTTGCACTTATTTGACAAAGGGGGCGGAGCTCCGTAAATCAGCCCCGCCCATCTCCGACATCAGATCTGTGATTTGACAGCTCCACCCACTGTTATTGCGGCCGTAAGTCTGCGGCCCGGCGTGCCTGCCAATCCCTGGCTGTGCGGGATGTATGGTCACACTGCCGAATGCTTGAATCCCGGGACAAAAAAGGGGACAAATATGGTCCGGGGACAGTACCCTCAGTCTGGGGACTGTCCCCAGAAATCAGGGACATCTGGTCACCCTACCTGCACAGGGCTCCTACTTTTGGCAGGGCAGAGGCTGTTATCAGTCCGTGTGTCCTTTCCTGGCTCCCCTGCCCACCTGGCCAACAATGAGATCCTATCAGCAGGGCAGGAGGTGGGAGGAGCTCTCCATTCCAATCTTCAGTTCCTCCTGCCCCCTGCCTGGACATCATTATCCGGGCAGGCGGAGGAGCCGGGAGAGGACACACAGGCATTGCTGCACAGTCAGGGGTGAGCAGCGCCTGCGGTCTCCCCACAACAGGCAGAAGAAAAACAATAGTCTGAACATTGGGGAAAACCCAACAACAATAGCATTTAGAGCTTAGGTGACTACAGCCTAGCTAGGAACAATCCAGTAGAACTTCACTCTAAAATGGAAGTTCTGCTATATATCCCTCTCCCCCCTCCTATAACACTTTTGTACATTTTTTTTGTGGGAAGGGAGGTACCTAGTATTGGTAGGTACCTGCTTTCAATTTCAGTTGGATCCCCCCCCCCCCCCCCCCGCAACCTCTTGAGACACATCACAGGTCCCAAGTGGCTGTGGGACCATTCACACAGTGCAGCACAGATCACGCATGAGCAGTGGGAAGCTGGCTGTGAAGCTGCAAAGCACCAAGGACCTAAAGACTGGCGAAGAACTGGCCCAGGTGAGGAAAGAGCTGGATCCTAGGGCAGGTAAGTGTTCTTTTATGAAAAATCAGCATCTACAGTATTTGTAGCTGCTGACTTTTCATTTTTCTTTAGATCCTCTCTAAGGCACCCTACACAAGATACAGAATAGTAGTGATGTGGAGGTCAGATGGAGGAACCACTGAACACTGGAGGGCACCCAGGTGATAGACTCTCCTGAAAGTGCTGGTTACCCTGTGGACATTGGAGGAAGCTTGCTATTGAACAAAACAGTGCAACAGCGGGAATGGTAAGCATTGACGTGCTTCTTTTCCAGGCATGGCTATTTTCAAATGTAATACCCAATGACAGCTTCACTTTAAAGGGCATCTGTCATGAGAGAAATATGGAGGCTGCCACTGGTGACCTCTTCTACGTTCCGAGTCACCAATCAAGCACATAATAAGGAACTTTGACTTTTCTACGGCTTTCATTTGCTGCTCGCCCTTTCTATGTCAGTGATTATTACATGGCGGCCTCTCAAGACATTTCCTTTAAGGAATAATATTTTTATCTTCATTAATGTCCATACGTGACGGCGCACTTAACCAAAACATAGCGTGCAGGGCTCTTTGTTATGTAAAAAAAGATGAACATACTGTGAGGATTGATTGTGTTACAATCAAGGCTTCTCTATCACTGATCAAGAGCCTTCAAGATGCCATGCTGAAGGAGAAGACGCTGATTAAAGTTGATTGAGCTTGGCTCATAGATAATGAGGATTTTCCAGTATAATTCAGATCTGATGAATTGGAGAGATGGCTGGGAATAATATTTCCTATATATGAATATCACCAAAGGATCATCGGTAAACATACATGATATCAAATTATCTCTTTCCTTCCAATTGGATCCCCGAAGTCCCTGTATTGAAGTAGAAAGGAGCAGCACCTTTATGTATCAGCAGCTGCATTAATTGCCATTGCTGAACTTGGGTACCTCTGCTTGGTGATTCCGATCAAACAGTCTACAATGTTCTACAGCAAGCCTTTGGGGCTATATATGGCTTTGTTCTGTTGTGGATAACTAAAGTGTAATTCCAGTCACGCTTTATGGTTAAAATAACTAATATGGTTCCAGAAACAAGCAAGAATTTGTTTGCTGCTGGATTGAGATATTGCATCACTCTTGTAGCACCACCCTGTAGGGCAGTGGTTCTCAACTCCGGTCCTCGGGACCCACCAACGGGCCAGATTTTCAGTATTACCTTGGGGAGATGCAGACTAGAATACTGCAATCACTGAGCAGCAAATTATGTCACCTGTGATGTATTTCAGTTATCCTGCAAACCTGGCCTGTTGGGGGGTCCCGAGGACTGGAGTTGAGAACCACTGCTGTAGGGTAAGGTGACCAGATTTTAAAATGAAATCCGGGGACATATTTTATTTTTCCTAGTAATGGCGGCAATCAGCGACTAAGTGACACTTTGAGGGAACCAGTGACACTAATAAAGTGATCAGTGCTAAAAATATACACTGTCACTGTACTAATGACACTGGCTGGTAAGGAGTTAACATCTAGGGCAATCAAAGGGTTAAATGTGTGCCTAACAAGTGTTTTCTCACTGTGAGGGAGGATGCTTTTACTAAGGGAAGGCACAGATCCCTGTCCCAGCAGTCATGTTATGTGACATACTGTGGCAGTGCAATGCCAGCCAGAGCCATGATAGAATGCCTGCTGCCTGTGAGTTATGATACCATCCATTATGCCAGAGAGACAGACACAGTGCAAAGTATTCACAGACACCTCCAAAGCACACCTGTGTTGAAGCCTTGAAGGAACTGGCAGCTCCATGATCCGATCCGCTTCTCCTCTGTGCCTGCTGCTGGACACTGTCAGCTGAGCTTGGGTGCCGTTCTCTGTCACCACCAATGCCTGCCTCACCGCCTCTCTTCGGGTCCCAGCTACTATTGGGTGGGGAGTGGAACTGAGCAGAGGAAGATTATGCCACTGGGTAAGGCAAGGATATAGGCAGGCAGGTGGCTGGCCGGGACTTGAGCAAAGGCAGAAGAACATGCGAGCGGGAATTACACCCCCCCCTCCCACCCAAGCTAGTAGGAGCAGCAGAGGGGGAGGTGTGTAATTCAGATTTTTTAAAAAATTCTGCACTGACTGCCTTTGAAATGGCTTGGTCCCATGTTCAAATCCAATCAGGAGACAAAACCAGGGACAGATTTGGTCCGGGGACAGTGTCCTCAATCCGGGGACTGTCCCCTGAAACCGGGGACATCTGGTCACCCTACTGTAGGGGCCACTGGAAGATAACTTTCCCCAAAGGTTGCCCTGACCTTGCAAACCTCCCGACACCTCTGACACCCTGGGTTCTAACGAAAGATTATGAATGCACAAGACACCACAGAAATATCAGAAACTGCAAATGGGTATTATACTGAATATTATTGAGTTGACAATGGAAAGAAATGTAGAGTATGCTTTTTTTTTCCCAAAGTGGAACTTTAGCATAAACAAACTACAGAGATATGCAAAGAAATGACAGTAACAGTGAACCTAGCAATGTAAACTAATAGATCTAAAGGAGGCTTATGACCCTAGGTACACGAGAGAGAAGAAAAGACTTTTTGTCACTCAGCTCCCTCTAAGCCCTGATGCCACAGGCATGAAGAAATAACAACATGCAAAATATACAATCTGAGTGAGTTTCCCTTTAACGTGAACAAATGTTGTGGGCCGATTCCTTTGTGTGGGAAGAAGAGAAGAGTCCTTGAAGTGAAGGTGCCCAGAATCTTCAGCTAGCTATGCAGGAGCCCAAAGATGTTGCTGTGCAATGGCCACCAGCATTGGTGAATAGCATAAGCAAAGTGATTCCCAGAGAAGGGCCTTTAATATTGAAAGGGTAAGGTAAAGGTGTTGGCATGCAGTGTCTTTGTATGAAATACTTAGGATACTTCCCGCTCACCAATCCTGAGGATACAAGGCCTCTGGGAGACAGGATGTCCCGAAACAGGTTCTTGAGGGATCTGCAACCAGTTGAGGATGCCTGGCTGTGCACCTGACGACCTAGGGATTCAGCAGCGTCTGTGTGGGTGTAGATGAGAGTGACCCCTGGAAAGTCACTCTGCTGAAGCTCATAATTCTGCTGGGCTCATTCACGGAAAACCCTCCACGCCATTCAGGCCGTGACGCTCCCTCACACCAACCAGAGGAGCCTAGCCTTTCGTTCCTGTAGCTGCAGGTCTTGAGTCCCAAGAGAACGAGACACTCCCTGGACCATTCTATTTATCTGCTCACCCAGAATTCTTCTCTCTCCAGCCAGCTAGAACTTGTAGTTTGCAGCAGCAATACATCTATTGAAGGCCAGGCTCTCTGGACTACATGTGCCATAATCCCCTGCTTTCAGTAATGGTCTCTCTCTCTGAAATCAGGAAATGATGTCATAATTCCCATGCTGGGCACTAGAGGGAACAAAGCTCAATGCTGAATCTTCATTAAGGAATGTCCCGTGATGGCAAAAAAACAATATAACCAGCACTTGGCTACACTCACATACAGTGCCTTGCGAAAGTATTCGGCCCCCTTGAACTTTGCGACCTTTTGCCACATTTCAGGCTTCAAACATAAAGATATAAAACTGTAATTTTTTGTGAAGAATCAATTTTTTCAAACTTTATAGGTTATTTAAAGCAAGGTGAAGTACTAACACAGGGTGAACAACAACTAAGAAGTGTTTTTTAATGTCAAAATATAGAAATACAAACTTCGGACTTTACACCGTTTTCCAGCGTTTCAAGTTCCCCCGGCTTATGAAAGCGTTCCGTGACATACACTCACATCGGTTCACGACCAATATAACAAAAAAACGGTAGTGCCCTGTAAGGAATTACTTCTAAGTCGTAACTCGAAACAAGGGAGATCACGGGTCGTACCCTTAATACTGTAGTAAAGGACTAAAGTCTCTCTCTCTGGTAATGACTTTCGTCCCCT
>BLSH010347348.1:13363-29481 GCA_018402905.1 Glandirana rugosa | reverse complement strand
GCCAAACATAACGTTTTGCATTGTTGCCAAAAAGTTCGATTTTGGTTTCATCTGACTAGAGCACCTTCTTCCACATGTTTGGTGTCTCCCAGGTGGCTTGTGGCAAACTTTAAACGACACTTTTTATGGATATCTTTAAGAAATGGCTTTCTTCTTGCCACTCTTCCATAAAGGGCAGATTTGTGCAGTATACGACTGATTGTTGTCCTATGGACAGAGTCTCCCACCTCAGCTGTAGATCTCTGCAGTTCATCCAGAGTGATCATGGGCCTCTTGGCTGCATCTCTGATCAGTCTTCTCCTTGTATGAGCTGAAAGTTTAGAGGGACGGCCAGGTCTTGGTAGATTTGCAGTGGTCTGATACTCCTTCCATTTCAATATTATCGCTTGCACAGTGCTCCTTGGGATGTTCAAAGCTTGGGAAATCTTTTTGTATCCAAATCCGGCTTTAAACTTCTCCACAACAGTATCTCGGACCTGCCTGGTGTGTTCCTTGTTCTTCATGATGCTCTCTGCGCGTTAAACGGACCTCTGAGACTATCACAGTGCAGGTGCATTTATACGCAGACTTGATTACACACAGGTGGATTCTATTTATCATCATTAGTCATTGAGGTCAACATTGGATCATTCAGAGATCCTCACTGAACCTCTGGAGAGAGTTTGCTGCACTGAAAGTAAAGGGGCTGAATAATTTTGCACGCCCAATTTTTCAGTTTTTTATTTGTTCAAAAAGTTTAAAATATCCAATAAATTTCGTTCCACTTCATGATTGTGTCCCACTTGTTGTTGATTCTTCAAAAAAAAATTACAATTTTATATCTTTATGTTTGAAGCCTGAAATGTGGCAAAAGGTCGCAAAGTTCAAGGGGGCCGAATACTTTCGCAAGGCACTGTAAATTTCACCTAGATCCAGTTTGCTATACGAGTTCTTACAAGAACGTTTATAACATCCAAGCCCTAATGATGAGGGAGTGTTCAGACCCCTGAAATGTGTTGAACGATTATAGTGTCCTTGGACTCATTTGTGGTGCTTTTTATGTTACACCGATCAACAATGACTTCATGACCACCCACCTAATATTGAGTAGGTCCCTCTTTTGCCACTAAACCAGCCCTGATCCACCAAGATATGGACTCCACTAGACCTCTACAGGTATGCTATGGTATTTGGCACCAAGCCATCAGAAGCAGATCCTTTAAGTCCTTTGTCGTGAGATGGGGCCTCCATGGATTGGACTTGTTTTTCCAGCACATTTCACTAAATTGGATTGAGAATTTGGAGGTCAACACCTCAAACTCATTGTTGTGTTCCTCAAACCAACCCTTAACCATTTTTGCAGTGTGGCAGGGCACATTATCCTGATAAAAAACACCACTGCCATCAGGGAATACCATTTCCATTAACGGGTGCATTTGGTCAGCAACAATGTTTAGGTAGGTTGTATGTGTCAAGTAACATCCCCATGAATTACAGGAGCCAAGGTTTCCCAGCAGAACATTGGCCAAAGCATCACACTGCCTCCGTGGTTTGTCTTCTTCCCATACTGCATCCTGGTGCCATCTCTATACCAGGTAAGTGACGCACACGCACGCCGGGCATCCATATGATGTAAAAGAAAACATGATTAATCAGACCAGGCCACCTACTTCCATTGCTCCATGAATTGAGCTGGAGAGAAACCAACTTGGAAGACTGTAGTGTATTTACTGTAAACATTGAGAATAAATTATTCCCCAATATCCTTGGCTACATAGGTCAGTGGGGGACTTGTGTTAGAATTATTTACTGCTTGTTAAAAATATGTAAGTATTTGAATGTCCATAGCCTGATCTCCAGCCAGTCTTCCAGTCCTCTGAAGTCTTCCAATTTAGGACAGTGGAAGACATTTGGGGCCCATTAAGTGTTCCATTGCAGTGTGTTGCTGCACACATGTTAACTCATAATATGGCGCACATTAGTGTGCATTGGTTAAGACAGCTCATTCATTATGAATGGGCTTCCAATGCACCACAACTAAAGAAAATACATAGATGACCAGTCTATGCATTGTGTTGCTCATGGTGTGTTGTATTTAGGGTCTCCTCTGTGTAATGCTTTGGGATGACATTCACAATGAATGAATCTGCAATGCTCTGAACATAGAGCAGGTGCATTGCCATGCATTGTGTCAATGTGCATTTTAGAATGAGTTGCTTGCTACGATTCACAGTTGTGAAAGGGGCCTTAAACTTGCACCCTCTCCTCCACTACTGTTCATCAAGAGAGCCCCACTTGGAATTTATGTTGCCAACCAACCATGAGGTCTCCTGTGCCCAGAACTATTTGTCTTTCTCTACCCTCCCTCAAAGATGCATTCCTTTTCAAAGGTTCTAAAACGAAGGTATTGTAGCCGACCACCAAGTACGAGGTTAGGGGCTCTCCCGAGGAGAGACCCCAAAGGCAGGAGAGGAAGGAACCCAAGGTCCACACATCCATCAAGGTGGGCTCAAAGACTTCCACCCTACATTTGGTGTGAAAAAAAATCACACACACATATAAAGTGCAGTGACACATACTTAGAGAGCAATAAATAAGCAAATAAAAAAGGTGCTAGTGTATAATACTGTACAATGTCTAGGCCTTACAGCCTAGTAACGAAAATGTCTCCGGTCTCAGCCAAAAGGCCTAGCCCATGAAGCATTGTGCAGAAAAACTCAAGTGATGTTGTGGCCTAGTGCCTGTTCTCACAGTGGGGTCCCAAACCCATAGCAATACTAGAAGCACCCCCAGGTGACTATCCCTAGGGGGCGCTTAACACCGTAGGCTCTTAGCCTTCTCAAACCCATGCCAGATAAGTTAGCACCTTTCAGATCAAAGGACACTGGGCCCCTTGGGCCCCTCCACACTAGGGAAGTACTATGGCCCCCCACCTCATCCAGGGGGCACTTGATTCAAATACATTCACATAAAGAATGTCCCTCAAGACTCCAATCAGACCAATACTATACAGTCAGTGTTCATTTTGGCAGCAAATTTCAATTTAGTCTAAAGCCTCGTACACACGATGTGACGATTGTATGAAAAACGGTCGTACGACCGCTTGTTGTATCATCATCCGAACATTAGTACGTGCGATTAGAACAGCCGACGTACAACGGTCGTACAATAGAAGTTGGATGAGCAGACTAGAAAACTTTGGTTGTACCGACAAGCGGTCGTACGACCGTTGTACCGTGTGTACAGAGAAGTTGGTCCAACAAGTTGGAACATGAAAAAAAGGCTGGACAGTCGCACTCTGAATCCAATGTGTTGTTTTATTTGTAGCAAGGTACAGGTAAAGGTGCAGATACAAAATGCTATGAGTAAGCACCAGCCCACGGTGCGAAACGCGTAAGCTGGGACTTGTGGTTCACCCCCATTTTGTATCTGCACCTTTACCTGTACCTTGCTACAAATAAAACAACACATTGGATTCAGAGTGCGGCTGTCCAGCCTTTTTTTCATGTTCCATGTGCACTCATCAGCCTGCACCTGTTTAGCGATGCACACAGCTGATCCTTTGATCTTGTCCAAGGACATCCAGAGCGGTGAGTGATCTTTGGTCCAACAAGTTGTACTGTGCAAAACACGCATGCTCAGAAGTCAGGAACACCCGAAGTGTCCGTTCGTTCCTAATTCACAAATTACATGCACCTGAACCTCCTCTTTATACGCTCCTACCACGTCACTACGTTAGACTTGGTCGTACGATCGCTTAGTGCATGACCGTACGCAAGATACAACAGCCAACATACGATTTGGGCCGTTCGGTCGTACGATCGTCGCATTGTGTGTACGAGGCTTTAGTCTTAGGACTAAAATAGCATTTTAGTTTTAGTTCCATTTTAGCCTTCTGCAATTGTTTTAGTTTTAGTCGTATTTAGTCGACTAAATCTTCAGGGCATTTTAGTTGACTAAAATCTCCAGTACATTTTAGTCGACTTAAACTCATTTTAGTCGTCTAAAATCGAATGGGTGTAGTTAAATTGTAATGCATTATTTAAGCATTTCTCTACAATTTCCAATCATATACTGCTGGAGTGAAAAATCGAACGTTCGCATTTATGATATTGAGGTATGAACATGCACTACAGACCAGTGTTCATTTTGACATCAAATTTCAATTTAGTTTTAGTCTTAGCATTTTGACTAAATTGGAATTTTAATTTTAGTCATATTTTAGTCATCTCAATTGTGTTAGTTTTAGTTGTATTTTAGTCGACTAAAATGTTTTAGTTGATGAAATTAACACTGTATACAGCATGCCATTCCAGCCAAAAGGCTACAATCAACTCTTTCATCCATGTTTCTAAAGAATTGGGGAGAACATTTGGGGAGTCTAATCTGGATGAGGTATCAATCAATAAATAGCCCACAACTCTAGTTCTTTATAATCGCTCATCCATGTCTTTATGGACCTTGCTTTGTGCAGTGGTAGGCAGTCATGTTGGAACAGGAAGGGGCCATCCCCAAACTCTTCCCACTATGTTGGGAGCATGAAATTGTCCAAAATGCCTTGGTATGCTGACGCCTTAAGAGTTCCCCTCACTGGAACTAAGGGGCCAAACCCAACCCCTGAAAAACAAACCCCACCCCATAATCCCCTCTCCACCAAATGATTTGGACCAGTGCACAAAGCAAGGTCCATAAAGACACAAATTAGCAAGTTTGGTGTGGAGGAACGTGACTGACCTGCACCTCCTGACCTCACAAATGCACTTCTGGAAGAATGGTCAAACATTCCCATAGACACTCCTAAACCTTGTGGACAGCCTTCCCAGAAGAGTTGAAGCTGTTATAACTGCAAAGGGTGGGCCAACTCAATATTGAACCCTACGGACTAAGACTGGGATGCCATTAAAGTTCATGTAAAGGCAGGCATCCCAATACTTTTGGTAATATAGTGTATATACTGTAATTAAAAGCTATACCTAAAAATATATTAAAATAATTAAAAAGCCCTGTGAGATTAGACTTATTTATACAGCTAGTTACTGATATAAACAGGACTTGATAATAAACTGATAGGGTGTTCAGATTTTAGCACTTTACTGTCATATTTTTCACAATAACGTCTCATATGCACATCATAACCACCAGAGGGCGCCAACGCTGTATCTTGGCCTAGGCCAACAAGGCCCAGGCCTAGGGCGGCACTTTGCAGGGGGGCAGCATGAAAAGAGTCCTTGCCGGTTTGCACTTTTAGTGCTGCCAATATGATAATACAGGCAGGGCCGCCATCAGAGGAGGGCAGCCAATACATATTTGGGCATCCCGAAGGGCCCAGGGGGCAGACTCCAACCAATGAGTTGTTGTGTGGGCAGCCGGCGTTCCCCAACTGTGGGGGGGGGGGCGCATGAGTTTAGTCAGGCCTAGGGCAGCACAAAACCTAAATACACCACTGGAGGGCGCTCTTGTTTCTAAATGTATGGTACAATCAGCGCTGTTGCTAAACAAACCTCTTACACTAATTTGATAGAATACATTGTGATCTTAGAATTAGTCTAATCCCTGCAATAAATTAGACAAACTTATAGGAGGATCAAAATTAATTTTCTCACAGCAGCCCTCTTCATACCACGCACAGGAAATGCATTTTGGCTTCAAGCCGGGATTTAGAAGACAGAAGGAGAACCTATTCATTTAGCTGGGGAAATGTACTAATTTAGCCACAGCGACCAGCTATAAATATGTGGAAATTTGGATGGCTTTTACACGTCGTCTTTCAGAAAGAACATTGATTACTGAAATAGAAAATTATGCTGTAAGAATAGCGTACGAGTCCTGCTGAGGTTCTTTCATAGGTTTTGTATTGTAGACCTTGGATTAGATACTAAGACTCAGCACTCTGCATGACAGACATACGGTATAATGGGAATAATTCACCTCTACTGTAATAGCTGAAGCGTATCGGAACATAAGAAGAAAGCGGTAATAGATTTATGCATACCAGTGTTTAGATGTGGTGGCTGCATTCGTTTTCTTTTTTCAGGTTTTCCCCTTTTATTTTCAACCAGTGCTGTTGCCAGTGATACATTTCCTGCTCCACCTATGGAGGTACAATGCTGTTACCCTAGGCTTCTCGCTCCTGCTTTGAACTATAGAACACCTCCCTCTCTCCCATCTCCAAGAACATAGGTGAGAGGTGTTCTGCAGTCTACACAGGGTAACCGAGCAGGGTGACGTAGGCACGGATCAGGCTGTAGGATCTTTGTGAAAGGAAAAACTGTGGTTTATTTACACGTCTATGGTTACAAAGTGCAGGCATCAAAACAGGTAAAATAAAACAGAACTGAAATAAACCCTTGCCACTTTGGGCATCTAAATACAAAGACACAGGAACCTGGCTACTTGTTCTGCCACAGCCTACCGCTGCCCAGGCACTTGGCAGTCACAGAGAAATAAACAGAGGCTTTTAGTCACACAGGCTTAATCTCACCATTCAGAGGCATTGCTGCTTCCCAGTCTGCAATGCACAGAGATCTGGTTCCAGGGTGGAGCCCCTTGTTGAAGCAACCTGGGAGTTTTATAGAGCCCTGAGTGCTTTATCTGTTACACCTGAGCTTGTTAACCCTCATTGAGCCCAAACAGGCTCACTACACGGCACAAATACAAAAGAAATCAGCGTACAGCATAAACCTTGGACAAATATATCTCCCATCCTGGACACAACCCATAGATTTTCCTGGCTTCCTGTCACAATATATATATATATATATATATATATATATATACACACTGTGCCTTGAAAAAGTATTCATACCCCTTGAAATTTTCCGCTTTTTGTCATGTTACAACCAAAAACGTAAATGTATTTTATTGGGGTTTTATGTGGTAGATCAACACTAAGTGGTTCATAATTGTGAAGTGGAAGGAAAATGATAAATGGTTTTCAAAATGTTTTACAAATAAATATGTGAAAAGTGTGGGGGGCATTTGCATTCAGCCCCCTTTACTCCGATACCCCTAACTAAAATCTAGTGGAACCAATTGCCTTCAGAAGTCACCTAATTAGTAAATTGAGTCCACCTGTGTGTAATTTAATCTCAGTATAAATACAGCTGTTCTGTGAAGCCCTCAGAGGTTTGTTAGAGAACCTTAGTGAACAAACAGCATCATGAAGGCCAATGAACACACCAGACTGGTCAGGGATAAAGCTGTGGAGAAGTTTAAAGCAGAGTTAGGTTATAAAAAAAATATCTCATGGAGCTCTGTTCAATCCATCATCCGAAAATGGAAAGAGTATGGCACAACTGCAAACCTGCCAAGACATGGCCGTCCACCTAAAATGATAGGCCGGGCAAGGAGAGAATTAATCAGAGAAGCAGCCAAGTCAGATGAGACCAAAATTGAACTTTTTGGCCTTAAAGCAAAACACTATGTGTGGCGGAAAACTAACGCTGCACATCACCCTGAACACACCATCCCCACTATGAAACATGGTGGTGGCAGCATTATGTTGTGGGGATGCTTTTTTTCAGCAGGGACAGGTTAGCTGGTCAGAGTTGATGGGAAGATGGATGGAGCCAAATACAGGGCAATCTTAGAAGAAAACCTCTTAGAGTCTGCAAAAGACTTGAGACTGGGGCGGAGGTTCATCTTCCAGCAGGACAACGACCCTAAACATACAGCCAGAGCTACAATGGAATGGTTTAGATCAAAGCATATTCATGTGTTAGAATGGTCCAGTCACAGTCCAGACCTAAATCCCATTGAGAATCCGTGGCAAGACTTGAAAACTGCTGTTCACAGACGCTCTCCATCCAATCTGACAGAGCTTGGGGTATTTTGCAAAGAAGAATGGGCAAAAATGTCCTCTCTAGATGGGCAAAGCTGGTAGAGACTTCCCCAAAAAGACTTGCAGCTGTAATTGCAGTGAAAGGCGGTTCTACAAAGTATTGACTCAGGGGGGCGCCATACAAATGCCCCCCACACTTTTCACAGATTTTTTTTGCAAAAAATGTTGAAAACCATTTATCATTTTCCTTCCACTTCACAATTATGTGCCACTTTGTGTCGGTCCCTCAGATAAAATCCCAATAAAATACATTTATGCTTTTGGTTGTAACATGAGAAAATGTGGAAAATTTCAAGGGGTACAAATACTTTTTCAAGGCACTATATATATATATATATATATATATATATATATATATATATACACACACACATGGTATATATACTTATATTTACATTTTATTTAAATTTACAATACTATTGTATATTATAATTAAAAAGTAATAATCAGAGTTTATATAAGAATATACATATTCATATTCTACTCATATTTTGTATTATATTTAGAATAAAATTTATATTATAATATAAATATAATATAGGTATAATATACATAGATATAATACTATTATATGTATATTATTACATCTAATGTATATTATATGTATATTTTAATTTATATTTTATTTATATTTACTGTATAGTTCATTTTAGAATACTATTTAGAGGCACTGTGTTGTGTTGTCATTACAGGAATTTACATGTTTCCGTTTTTTTGGCAGGACCAATAAATTATTTTTACATTTAATCAACAGATATAATAAAATGCTTTTAATTATATCTTTCACAAACCAAAGGGAGGAAAAAAAGAGAGAAATTAGTGTTAGGGTTTACAAAAGGTAATGATGATGGTTTTAGTGTTTTTTAACACATCACATGTTTGGCTTAGTCTACCACTGAGAACAGAGCATTCATACAGCTGCTCTCTCTTAAAAGAAATAGGGGTTGGTCCTTCCTCCGATATACTCAGTTGGGTTCATGTAATCCAATATATTGTTATTAAGGTCAAAACACAGGCTATTCACAGCACAGTAGTAAAATAAAGAACATAAGCAGACCATTGTCACATGTTTAAAGGGGTTGTAAAGGTACATTTTAAAAAGCAAACAAACATATCTATACTTACCTACTCTGTGCAATGGAATCAGGAATCTCGTCTTTTCGGGTCCCCGTCAGCACTCCTGGCCCCTCCTCTCTGGCCAGTGCCCCCACGGGAAGCCGCTTCAGACAGCGGAACTCAGCCCCGCCCCCCGCTTCCTCATCACTGGCTTTGATTGACAGTTTCATTGACGGTGCCCCAGCAAAGATAGCGAGACCCGTAAGTGAGGGGAGAAGAGATCTGCAGACGTACATGGCGCTGAATAGGATTTGGTCTCAGGTAACTAAAGAGGGGGCTGAGGGGGGCGATGCTGACAACTAAACATTTTTTACCTTAATGCAAGGAATGCATTAAGGTAAAAAACGTTTAGCCTTTACAACCCCTTCAATACAAGTAAATTACAATAAATGGAGAGGTTTAGTCTGACAGATCATATCCCAGGCTGCATTTAGAGGTGGCTGCCAGCAGGGGGCTCTCCAGTCACAATTCAGTTTTATTTAGCCAAACACTTTCCCCTCTTTGCCCACAATAAAATGTTGTGCACAGGGCAGTTACTCCTCCAGGTTGTCCACCCATCCCCTTGTTCCAGTCCTGTACACTACTGTTGCAGTGTTGCCAACTGTCCGTAAATTTACGGACAGTCCGTAAAAACAGGGCAGTTTTTCGGGTGTCCGTAAAAGCCCATAGCAGCCGAAAAGTGCCAGTAAAAACGGCGGCCATCGGCTCCGGTCAGAGCTGCGCATGTGCTATTATGGAAATCCCTGAGTGGCGAGTTAGAAGATCCGATCCTGACCCTGAGACGAGTTGGACAACCACTCCTCCTGCTGCCAGCTAGTGCCTCTGCCCAGCCCATCCACCCTCAAATGAGGTTACTGCATTTTCCCGTCACACCACCGCCAGCCAGCACCTGACCAGAGCAGACGCTTTGGATGAATGGATGGATCCTCCGGATTCCTGCCTGCCTCCCTGCTCTGGCTGACCCTGCAGCCCTCCTGGTGACAGTGGTGAGTGCAGTACCCTTCCTCTTCAAGCCAGCAAAAAAGAGTCGGGACAGTGAGTGTGGGACTGTTTATAACACCCACACTGTCTCTGCTCACTCTGACAGACAGCCGTGAGTCAGGGTGCAGGAGTCTCTCTCTCTTAGTGTGAGTGTGCACTATGAGTGTAGTGTGCACTGGATAAGTGGCAGGAGGTAATGGAAGGATGGTGTAATGGAAACAGGAGGTGATGGGAATGGTGTGATGGAGATGGAGGGATGGTGACAGGAAGTGATGGGGGGATTGTGTGATGGAGACAAGAGGTGATGGAGGGATGGAGATGGGGGATGGTGTGATGGAGATGAGGGGTGATGGAGGGATGGAGACTGGAGGGATAAAACAGGAGGTGATGGAGACAAGAAGTCTTTAGAAGTGGGGACATAAATTCTGGTGATCCTAGTGGCTACCACAGATTTTACCTCACTTTCTGTGGTGGTTATGGAACAGAAATTAAGGGGAAATCTCTACAATTTGACATGGGTGACAAAACTGATGGACTAAATAATCTGCTCTTATTATACTGAAAATAAGAGAAATATGTGTTTTTACCTTGCTATCTACCTTAAATCACATTGCTATTTGCACAGTGTACTTGCTTGTAACCTAAATACTGAAATTTGCACTGAAAACTGTAATTTTGTAACTTTTGTAAAATGCCAGTAAAAACTTGGCTGTGCCAGTAAATTTTGGGCGTTGTGCAAGTAAATTTCAATCTGGTAGGTTGGCAACACTGTACTGTTGTGTTTACTGGGCTTCATGCCCAAATGTGAATTGTAGGTCACCATCACAAAGAAGAGCAAGGTGGCAAATAATCCATATCCTTACCTGTTGTAAAAATGTCTGCACAAGCCAAAAGGGACGTGGCCAGGTAGAAGACATGATATCGGCATGTGACATCATCAATAACCCCACACATGGCCAGATGCAGACACACTCCTCCCCTCCCTGCTCCAGGCCAATCATATGTAGCACTACCCCTATAGGGGCCGCTGATTTTAACTGGTTCTTCTCCAAGCATTGCAGAGGCTACCAATCACAAAGGTAACAGTTCAATTCACTCTGGCTTCATTAAACAATCTAGGACTCGGAGATGTCTTTTTAAGATTTATTGCTTGTAGAACTTGTAACACGGGAGGGTTTAGTGTGGTATGGGGTCCTCCAAAAACAGGAGGACACACCTCACTAGGTGAAACTTCTTTGAATAGCCAGAAACAAAGAAGAAGGCCAGAACTGAGACCATATAAGAGCTGTTACAGAGGGAGCTACATTGGCACCCCAAAAGTAGAACAGCACACAGTCACTAGGATCCTGAGCTCAGGTCAGTACTCACAATGGCCCAGGGCAGCTACACACCTTTCATCCTCCACCATCTTCAGTGAGTTCACCAGACCAGATCCTTAGGTGAAACTGCATAGTCAGCTCCAAAGGTAATTTGGAAAAGGCTTCCCAGCTCTGCTATAGCGGGGACCTCAATAAACATCAGCTGACTCCAGCAGAACTGCCTCAAAGGGTCAGCAGCCCCTGAGGTTGAAACCTCTCCAGCAGGACAAGAACAGGGCTGCTCGAGACCCCGGACTATTTATGTTCCCCTCCAGCCACCTACCGAGCACACCTCCCTAGGGATTGGCTGCAGCACAGTAAATATTTAAGCTGCCCATTTGACTCTCCCAGCCCTTATGTTCCGGAAGCCTCCAGAATGCAGGGGGAAGCAATCAAACCTGCAGCCTGTGAATTCTAGAACAGCCCAGAGAAATCAATAGCTGCTCCAATGATTACAGAGGAGCCAAAAAGATGTTCCTATCATCCTAGCAACCTACCTAGGAGGGCGCTACCCATAGAAATGATAGTAAAATGGATTACACTACTGCTGCCATTATTAATGCTGGAAACAAATCAGGGGCGCATTCTTTTAGCCAAAGATGAAATCAGGGACACTGCACCCCTGCAAAATTATTGGCACCTTCTCAAAATTGTAATAAATAATTGCATTCCAAGTTTGTGATGTTCCTATAGTTTGTAATTAAACTCACCTGTATCAATTAACAGGTGCTGACAATATAGAAATTCCACCGGTAACCAGATAAAATGGTGAAAAATTGACTCAACCTTTCTGTTGTGTCTCTGTGTGCCACACGGAGCATGGAGAAGATAAAGAACAGCAAAAAATTGTTTGAGGATTTGAGAACAAAAATTGTGGAAAAGCATGGACAATCTCAAGGTTACAAGTCCATCTCCAGAGATCTTCATGTTGCTGTGTTCACTGTGCGCAACATTGTCAAGAAGTTTACAGCCCATGGCACTGTAGCTAATCTCCCTGAACGTGGACGAAAGAGAAACAAAGGATGCAATGAAGGATTGTTGGAAGGGTGGATAAAGAACCTTGATTAACTTCCAGATAAATTCAAGCTGGCCTTCAGGCACCGGGTACAACTGTTTCAGCTTGCACTATACGTTGCCATCTGAATGAAAAGAGACACTATGGTAGGAGACCAAGGAGGACCCCATCGCTGACACAGAAACATAAAAAAGCCACATTGGACTTTGCCAAAACTTACCTGAGGAAGCCAAAATCCTTTTGGGGGAATGTACTGTGGACATAGGAAAGAAAATGACAGCTTTTTGGTAAAGCCCATCATTCTACTGGTCTCAGAAAAAGAAATGAGGCCTTTAACTACTTCAGCCCCGGAAGGATTTCACACTTTAGGACCGGAGCCCTTTTTGCGATTCGGCACTGCGTTGCTTTAACTGACAATTGTGCGGTCGTGCGACGTTGTACCCAAACGAAATTTGCGTCCTTTTTTCCCCACAAATAGAGCTTTCTTTTGGTGGTATTTGATCACCGCTGCGTCATTTATGATCGCCGCTATAAACAAAAGAAGAGCGACAATTTTGCAAAAAAACCCAAATTTCTTACTTTTTGCAAAAATACAAATCCAAAAAAAAAAAATATAAAAAATCATTTATATTCTTCCTCATATTTGTGATAAAAAAAATCGCAATCAGCGTTTATTGATTGGTTTGCGCAAAAGTGGCCGCGTTTACGGATGATGAGAATTCATTTTTGGGGTTTTTATTTTTTTTTTATTTTTTACTAGTAATGGCGGCGATCTGCGATTTTTAGCGGTACTGTGATATTTCAGTGGACATGCCGGAACATTTTGACACTTTTTTGGGACCATTGGCATTTATACAGCAATCAGTGCTATAAAAATGCACTGATTACTGTGTAAATGCCATTGGCAGTAAAGGGGTTAACCTGCAGGGGGCGCTCTAAGGGTTAACTGTGTTCCCTGGGCGTGTTGTTACTGTATGGGGACTGCCCTAACAGGAGAAGGGAAGTGGTCACAGCTTCCATGTAGAGGAAGGCTGTGATCACAGTCCTTCCCCCTCTCAAAGAACGGAGGTCCGTGTTTACTTACACGGACCTCCGTTCTTTCATTCCGGGGGGGGGCATCGCGGGTGGCCAGCGGAGATCGACTCCGCCGCACCCGCTCCCTGGCCCTCCCCGGACACAGTGAGCGCGCGGGCGCGCCTCCGGCGGCGCCCGTGCTCACTGTGCGCGATCTGGCAGCCGCCGTCGTATGATGGCATTTCGCCTTACAGAGCCACTTTGCCGCCGTCAGATGCCGATCAGCGGTCGGCAAGTGGTTAAAGAAAATAATACATTTCCTACAGAAACATGGGGTAGGTTCCCTGATATTTTGGGGTTGCTTTGCTGCTTCAGGCACTGGATGCTTGGACCATGTGCATGGTATTATGAAATCTGAAGATTACCAAAGAATTCTGGGGTGTAAGAAAGTTGGGTCTCAGTCAGAGGTCATGTGTCTTACAGCAGGACAATGACCCAAAGCACACATCAAAAAGAACCCAGAAATGGTTTAACACAAGCAGGGGTATGGAACCTGCAGCTCTCCAGCTGTTGTAGAACTACATTTCCCATGAGGCATTGCAAGGCTGATGGATACAATTATTGCCAGAAGCATGATGGGAAATGTAGTTCTACAACAGCTGGAGAGCCGCAGGTTCCCTACCCTTGACTGAGTACTGAGCTGGCCAGCAATGAGTCCAGATTTAAATCCCATGGAGATCTCAAAACAGCAGTTGGGAAAAGGAACCCTCCCAATCTGAGAGACCTGGAGCAGTTGCTGAAAGAAGAGTGGTCCAAAATTCCAGTAGAGAGGTGTATGAAACGCATTGATGGTTACAGGAAGCAATTGATTTCAGTTATTTTTTTTCCAAAGGATGTGTTACCAAATATTACATTGAGGGTGCCAATGATTTTGTCCTGTTCATTTTTGGAGCTTTGCGTGGAATTTGTCAGATTTGGCTTTTTGTTTCTCCACTTTTTTTTGTCATACCAATACAAACAAAAGGAATAAACATGAGAACGCCTAAACATTTGTAATTGCAACAATTTTCTGGGTGAATTGGTGCGTTATCTGACAGAAATACCGGGGTGCCAATATTTTTGACTGTAGGCGTGTGCTACACATAAACTTGTTGCTAAAATGGGTTACACTACAGCCGCCCGGGCCAAGAACACCATCATTAAAGCTGGAAAGAAATCAGGTGCACATTCTTTTAACCAAGGATGAAAATACTTTTTTCCTGGGAACAACCCCCTAAAATCAGACACTGTTGCCTAAAACCAGGGACATCTGAGGGACATCTGGTCACCCAAGTATAAAGAAACCTTAAACAGGTTCACTTTAATTGTTTTGCTCCTCTGGAAGCCTAATCACAAGTAGGATCAATTGTATAGCCTGAGAAGCAGTATCTCCAGCAGTAAACTCCCATCATCAGCCTTTTCTGTGATACAAATACGCCTTATTAAGTTAAAGCAATAAATGGTTCCCACTGGACTCCATTAATTCAAGGCAGATTGCCGCTATCAGGCAAAAGAGTCTTACGGAAGCATATCCAAGAGCCAGGCCAATCTGTAATGAGGTCTGCATCGTCCCCGGGGCTGTTTTTAGGCAGCCGTAGTTCCTTCAGAGTTTCAGACTTGAGGAATCAGGCTGCCCATTGAACAAGATGTGTACCTCCGATCCGAGCGCTAATGAAAGTTATCATTTTTACCGCTGTGGCGAATATCCCATCTCTGGATGGAGAGCGAGATTAAAAATTGTCCTTTTCTCGAATGGCGCTTTTGGCTATTGCTCCTCGCAGTCCTCTACTGCAGATGGGCATTTACATGAAAGACTATTTGGCTTGACAGATGTTTTGCTTCCTAATTGGGTTCTGGATTCGGGCAGCTGGCTGAACGGCTCCCTGGGAGATCGCTCCTCCATTTTGACTTTCAGGTGAAAATGAGGTGAGACGAGGCTTGCGCTGAAAAGTTCCAGGCTTAATTAAAGTGTACTGTATGTCTAACCAAAACTTTACTTAGTTTCTGGTTGGATTGGGCAAAGGTTAGAACCCCTGTTGGGTTTTGAATGCTATCTGAGGCTCCCTTATGGTGGCCATTCAGGGAATTTGTTTACATTCAGTTGTATTTTCGATTTACCGGCCAGGAGAAAACTACAAATTATCAGAAGATGAATAAGTAATCAATGCACTAATTAAAAACTTTATAATTATAGCATCCCCAAAGAATAGGCGCTTTTTAGTGAGGTCTTTTTGCTAGGAGAGGCAAAATTTAGTCAGGCCTGAATGTTTTGATCTGAGCTGGGGAGTGGCTCAGGGGGTGGCTGGAGATAGAAGAAAGGAATACCCCTCCCCTTTTTGAACAGAGAAAGCTCAGGAAAGGGGGGTGGATGAGGAGGTGTCACTTCCTGATGTATGACAAGGAGCCCTGATAGGGTTGCCACCTTTTATTCAAGCCAAACCCGAACACTTTAGCGGCGGCATTTTTTTTTTCCAAGTATACGCTATAAGATTGTAAAAGGCCTGGGACACTTTTGGTGGCCCGAAAGAGAGCAATAATGTGGCATGCATAGCACGCCATGGTGAACAGTGCTCGTGGCCCAATTGTGAGTGTTCTACATGGAATGGGGGGGTCAGAAATAATTAATGCAGAGGTCAGATACTGTATGTTGTACTGTTGTGATGGTGTCAGATATGTGCTTGGTGGTGCTTCAAGAGGGGAGAATGCTAGTGCATGCAGGGGAATTGGATGTGTCCTGGGGGGATGCTTTGGGAGGGGAGTGGGCTAGTGCTGGGGG
>BLSH010347321.1:148800-171683 GCA_018402905.1 Glandirana rugosa | reverse complement strand
CAAAGTGTCAATATTTTGTGTGGCCACCATTATTTTCCAGCACTGCCTTAACCATCTTGGGTATGGAGTTCACCAGAGCTTCACAGGTTGCCACTGGAGTCCTCTTCCACTCCTCCATGACAACATCACTGAGCTGGTGGATGTTAGAGATCTTGCGCTCCTCCACCTTCCATTTGAGGATGCCCTACAGATGCTCAATAGGGTTTAGATCTGGAGACATGCTTGGCCAGTCCATCACCTTTACCCTCAGCTTCTTTAGAAAGGCAGCGGTCATCTTGGAGGTGTGTTTGGGGTTGTTATGTTGGAATATTGCGCTGCGACCCAGTCTCCGAAGGGAGGGGATCATGCTCTGCCTCAGTATGTCACAGTGCATGTTGGCATTCATGGTTCCCTCAATGAACTGTAGCTCCCCAGTGCCGGCAGCACTCATGCAGCCCCAGACCATGACACTCGCACCACCATGCTTGACTGTAAGCAAGACACACTTGTCTTTGTACTCCTCACCTGGTTGCTGTCACACATGCTTGACATCATCTGAACCAAATAAGTTTATCTTGGTCTCATCAGACCACAGGACATGGTTCCAGTAAGCCATGTCCTCAGTCTGCTTGTCTTCAGCAAACTGTTTGTGGGCTTTCTTGTACATCATCTTTAGAAGATGCTTTCTTCTGGGATGACAGACATGCAGACCAATTTGATGCAGTCAGTGGCATATGGTCTGAGCACTGACAGGCTGATGCCCCACCCCTTCAACCTCTGAAGCAATGGAGGCAGCACTCATACGGCTATTTCACAAAGACCACCTCTGGATATGACGCTGAGCATGTGCACTCAACTTCTTTGGTCGACCATGGTGAGGCTTGCTCTGGGTGGAACCTGTCCTGTTAAACCGTTGTATGGTCTTGGCCACCATGCAGCAGCTCAGTTTCAGGGTCTTGGCAATCTTCTTATAGCCCAGGCCATCTTTATGTAGAGCAACAATTCTTTTTTCAGATCCTCAGAGAGTTCTTTGCCATGAGGTGCCATGTTGAACTCCCAGTGACCAGTATGAGAGATTAAAAGCGATAAAACCAAATTGAATACACCTGCTCCCCATTCACACCTGAGACCTTGTAACACTAACATGTCACATGACACCGGGGAGGGAAAATGGCTAATTGGGACCTGTTATTTTGAGGGAACAGCAAATTCATACTGTTATACAAGCTGTACACTCACTACTACGTTACTTGGAGCAAAGTGTAATTTTGTCAGTGTTGTCACATGAAAATATATGATTAAGTATTTACAAAAATGTGAGGGGTGTTCTCACTTTTGTGAGATACTGTATGTCCCTGGGCATACTCTTCAGAGAGGGACAAACCATTTACCTTTATTATGAAAAGTCATTAAAGACGAAAGCATAATTTAAATTGGAACTTTACTCCCTCAATCAACATTAACTATGTTTAATGATTATGCTGCTTGCCTTAGTAAATACAAAAGTAATTTATTTTATATTTATTTTTTTTAAACTTTTTTTTACGTTTCTTCAGTCACTTTCTGGTTTCTGACCTAAGCCAAAATTATGTCATACATCCCAGCAGTCTGCATTTTTTTTCATTTGGAGGGGTGGTGAAGGATCTTTCTCAGCTAAGAACATCCTTGCACGCCTGATCCTGCAAAAGTGTACAGCTGTCCATGCACATTATACTGCGTGAGTGCAAGATTTTCTAGGGCATCATCACAGTAAGGGCAGATAGATTCCAGAAATTAAATGCTACATGACTCATCTGACCTTACTCAAGGCTGGCAATGACTAGAAATGCGGGCGGAGAATTTTTCAAAGTGATTTTTCAACAGAATAAAGCATGGAGACATGTATAGATGGGAGAGTTTTCTTTGAATATAAAAGTGAATTAAAGTTTCAGCTTGTAGTGCTCAGTAGAGATGGGCTCAGGCGTGTTCGGATCCTAGGCCCAACTCACCTGCTCAATCCCGCTAATCACAAGCACTGATACATTTCCCGGTCTGTGCAGTTGCCGACTGGGAAATGCCTCACTGCCTGTGATTAGCAGTGTGCAATTTTGGCTTCTTTGGCGGGATTGGACAGGTGGGTTGGGACTAGGATCCAGAACACGCCTGAGCCCATCTCTGCTGCTCAGGACAGTTAGGTTCTGCTGTAAAAGTTTGTGGTCACTATGCTGAAGCACAAATTGTTTTTCATGGAAAAGCTTTAGCTTTCTTGGGTTGGACATACTGTATTGTAAAAAGGCAAAAGAACATCTGCTGTCTACAGAAAAGAAGGTCTCACAATTATCTTTATGCCCTCTGTGAATATATTCTATCTCCCTCTCTGCTTTCCCCCACAGTGTTGCACTCTGCCATCACTGTTCTCCTATGCAGAAAATACTTCTGATTCGGTCACCATTATTTAAAGCTTCTTCCACACAGTTAGTTTTACATCCTCAGAGACTACAAAACAATTATGTCTCTCTGCTCTTTTCCGTCACTACAATACCCTTTGCTACCTCCTCTTCCCCTGTTCTCCTTAGCAATGTTACAGGAGTGGGAATCAAGCATGGCTGCTTCATCCCCATACCTGTGCTCTGGAGTCCAGAACCTCTAGAGCAGCTTTCTTGATACTGTATGTGTGCTGCCCCTGGCAGCCAAAGAGCCACACATAAAATTAAGCAAATATTCATTAACAGAACCAGCAGACACACAACACAATGGTCAGAGACTGTGAACATAATATAGGAGGTGATCAGAGATTGCAGACACGTTACAAGAGATGGTCAGAGATTACAGACATGATACAAGGAATGATCAGAGATTGTGGACATGCTGCAGGAGACTGTTAAAGACGGTGGACATGATATAAAAGTCATTGGAGACTAGGAGCTTGCTTCATAGACTGGAGACATTACACAAGGCTGCGAGAAACCACTACTATAAAAGAGCAATAGGGAAACACAGATTAGTGTTTGCAAACTGAGGACTGCACAAAAAGTGCCAAATAGCCACAGGTTGGGCACCAGGGCTCTAAAGAGATTGCATGTCCAAAAAGTGAAGACTGTGGGCCACCCCACATGCAGTAAACAGCAAAAAGATCATAAACACCAAGAGTAAACAGTTATATCAAATATACTCAGAGTATACACAGTCGGGTCATGAACAGTTTCACACAAAGAAATTACAGGCACAGCACACATAGAGCCCGCAGAGCACACAATTCAAAGCACACAGACAGGAATAATAAAAACAGAGCATCTACAGAGACATATGCAGTCAGAGCACACACAGAAAACACAGAATACCCACACACTAGCCCCATGATAAGCCATAAAGTTTGATAGGTTTACCTTCAAATAGCTATGTATTATCTTTCTAATTTAAATGTTTGCTTCCAAATGTGAGTATGATTCCCTTCAGTAATCTAAACTAGGCAATGCTTTGCATATTCCTGTTATCTAGATCTGTTCTTCCACACTGACCTGTACAAGTAAGGGTTTCACAATGGTATCAGTGGCTCCTTGTTTGGGAACAAATGGTATCTCATTTTGGCACAACTCTTCAGTGTTCACGGCCTTAGTCTGCACTGTGATATTTACTTCTCCTGGAAAAAGATGAGGTCACCATTACATATAGGGCTAGACAGTAAAGGTTCACTCTAAAATCAAAAGAAACAACTAGTTGGATCCTGTGGGCATCCAAAAATTTTCAGTCTAGAAAAAAAAAAACGAAATCCGTCAAAATGTGTTTCATGCTCAGAGGTAGAATGCTTGATCACATAAAGGTGAAAGAAAAATAGTAAATTTATATAATGATTAAAGTATCATTTATACTCATGATTTGCTAATGAACATGACCAGTTATCAACAATACCAGAAAAACAATAAATGTCTAATTTTCAGGTTCAAAAATCCCTTCTCACCCAGTTTGGTGGCTTTCAGGTTCCAGTAGAAGGTTTTGCTCTCATCGGCACACAAGCAGCTGCTGTAGGTACAGTCTGTGCAAGGTGTCTGCTCTAACTCCTCAGTGGGCCCCAGCGTCACTTTAATCTGTCAAAACATGGTTTGTTAAAGTATATGTAAACCCTCACCTTGCAAAAGCAAGCAATTCAGTTTAAAATAGAATTAAAAGACAAAACATTTGTGTATAGATATAAAAAAAAACACATTATAAACACTTTTTACCCCTTTTTTTATAAGTGATCACATTCCCTCTGTTTTCCGTTGAATGAGAGCTGGGGGAGGAAAAACAGCAACACAATGAGCTTCCAAGTGAAAAGCTGTGGGGGAGGGGGGGATTCCAGAACAAGTCTGATCATTGGAGGAGAGCAGACTGAGCTCTCAACACAGCTAGAGAACCAAGCTATGCTCTCTTGCTTAGTGTGGTCAGTTGTTTTAATAGGAAAGCAGAAGGGTTGGCAGGAACACCGGGGATTTCACACAAACAAAGGAAGCAATACAAAGAGAACAGGGTACTTCTTTTCCATACAAGTACATGGTACAGCAGGCACATATCAGGAATATGAAATGTTGGATTTACATATTCTTTAAAGTTGAAGGTCTTAACCTAAAAGTCACATTAAGCCATATCCACAAGACTCATTTATGATTATGATTAGAGTAAAAAAAAAGACAAAAGAAAAACAGCAAAAGAGTACAGAAGTAACCAAAAAATCAAAGAGGAACAAGGAAGGCACATTATATCTCATAGATCAACAATGTGCAAGTGAGCGGATAAAGAATATTCAGTTCATTCAGATTTGTTCATTACCTTAATGCACTGTTTGAGATAGTTAAACACAGAGGCTTTAAGGATGAAAGTTTCTCCTCTAACTACAGAGTACGGGAGGGCGAGATCTACAAAGAATGGCTGGAAGACCCGAAGAGAGACAGGAGGAGACAGGCCAAATCCATTCTGACCCAAACATACGGCCCCGGCATTCCAGTCTGTGATGGTGTCTGGAACCTTTTGGTGGAGGTCAGCGTTTCCAGAGTCTCTAGACAAGCCAAGAACAAACAAGAACAAATAGTCATACAAATAAAGCAAACCAAGTTGGATAAAAAGTTAAGCAGTTGATTACAGTAGCTGATCAGTTTTTTATCTTTCATTCATGGGGAGAATGAAGGAAAGAAAGTAAATGGTTGACAAGGGCACCTTTTTATCCAGTTGTTGACAAGGACACCTTTTTATCCAGTTTTCTTATCTTATTTATTATCTCCATAACTTCCCAAATAGAATGTATGCATAGCAACTGTAAACATGTAGAAATGTGGAGCTCCTACACATATCAACCAAAATTCACATTTCCGGTCTTCCATTTACAGTGGGGAAAATAATTATTTAATTCCCTGCAGATTTTGTAAGATTGCCCACGTACAAAGAAATGGAGGGTCTATAATTTTTATTATAAGAGTATTTTAAATGATGGAGACAGAATATCAGCCAAAAATCCAGAAAAAAACACATAAAACAAAAATTCTATAAATTAAGTTGCAGTTCAGTAAGTAAAATGTCTTTGATCCCCAAGCAAAACATGACTTTGTACTTTGTGGAGAAACCCATGTTGGCAAGCACAGAGGTAAGAGGTTTCTTGTAGTTGGTTACCAGTCTTGCACACATCTCAGGAGGGATTTTGGTCCACTCTTCCTTTACAGATTACAATTAAATCCTTAAGGTTTCGTGGCTGTCACTTGGAAACTCAAAGTTTCAGCTCCTTCCATAAATTTTCTTAGGATTAAGGTCTGGAAACTGGCTAGGCCACTTGGGAATCAAATACTTATTTTACTCACTGAACTGCAACTCAATTTATAACATTTGTATCATGTGTTTTTCTGGATTTGTGGTTGATACTCTGTCTCTATCATTTAAAATACCTCTATGATAAAAATTATAGATCCTTCAAATGGGCAAACCTACAAAATATACAGGGGATCAAATAATAATTTTCCCCACTGTGTCATAAGCAAGTATAACAAATGGTACAGTGCATCTGGAAAGTATTCACAGCGCTTCACTTTTTCCACATTTTGGTATGTTACAGCCTTATTATATTTCAAAATGGATTAAATTCATTATTTTCCTCTAAATTCTACAAACAATACCCCAGAATAAAAACATAAAAGAAGTTTGTCTGGAATCTTTGCAAATTTATTAAAAATAAAAAAACAGGAAAATCACATACGTATTCATAGTCTTTGCCATGACACCTAAAATTGAGCTCAGGTGCATCCTGTTTTCACTGATCATCCTTGAGATGCTTCTACAACTTGATTGGAGTCCAACTGTTGTAAATTCAGGTGAATGGACATGATTTGGAAAGGCACACGTCTGTCTAGATAAGGTCCCACGGTTAACAGTGCACAAACCAAGCCATGAAGTCCATGGAATTGCATGTAGACAAAAAGAATACCCCCTTAGGTGGGACTTTGAATAGATATACCAACCACATATGTATCAAAAAAATATAAAATATATGTATTAATTCAAAAACAAAAGATCAAAAAAAGCATCACATTCTCAAAGACAATGTATCAAATACAATGTGGAGCACATATATCATTGAAAACAATATCACAAATACATTACACCAATATTACAATGAAAAGATGGTAAAAATATAGTGCTGGTATATCCGTTGTCCCAAGATGGAACTCGGTCACCCAACATATATGTTTTGGGAAAACAGCTTTACAACGGATTGTGGTATAAAGGTGTGTTATTAAAAACAATGTTCCTCTCTGGATGGAGGCATTGTTGTACTTCAGTTGCCAAAGGCTCGAATCCAACACCCTCAAAGGTAATAAGGGGAGTGGAATAACTGTTCTATCACTATCGGGTGGACAAGTACGGTCAAAGTAAGCAGCGTGTGGGGACCAAAATTGATTTAAAAAAGGTAACCCAATGTTTCATTATGAAATTTGGTTCAAGAGAAGTCCCATAAACAAAAATAACATAACATGAAAGGAGAGGGTGGGGGGGTTGGTGAGATTTATCCCTCAGACAATCATCTGCAAAAGGACCGGTGGGATCTGCCAGCGGTCCCAAATTCGTCAACCCCCTCTTATCTATTGCTTGTCGTGCCACATCAAAAGCCGCCCAGGTAGTTTACCATCTTTTCAAGGCAATGTTGGTGAAATGTATTTGTGATATAGTTTTTAATGATATATGTGCTCAAGTTGGTATTTGATACATTGTCTTTGAGAATTTGATGCTTTTTTTGATCTTTTGTTTTTGAATTAATAAATATATCTATTCAAAGTCCCACCTAAGGGGGTATTCCTTTTGTCTACTGGTACACTTTTGGGATGAGGTAACCACCACTTTTTTCTACAGACTGTATGGTTCACCTATTTGAAGGAATTGTATGTAGACCTCTAAGACAGGATTGTATTGAATATGTCAATATTTGCCAGCATACCAAGGATCATCAGTTTCCTCCAAATACTACACTGCTTTGTGATGTGATCTGTCTTGAATTAAAAAAGGTTTGGACAAAGTTCATGATCCTTGGTCCCTTCAAGTGGTTTGATGACGGGCCTTTCACCATGATTCCATCCTGTGGATGCCTGATGTCCTGTGTACCCGAGGTTGAACCTGATCTACATGGCTGTAAACCAGGTATATCTGGTAAGAGTACCCTATACATACATGGTGGTGTTTTACCTTGCACAGTTGAAGATTTATTTCACGGTCCTTTTCAGTCACTTCAGATTTTTTATGTTTAAGAGACTAATTTCTTTATTGGTAGACTAATACAATTGAACTTTATCTCACCACACATTGTGTAGTTGTATAGACACTTTATATGTTTTTGCACATTTTGTGTTTATGATTCATGCATTTTCCCTTATTTGCTCTCGGTACTTCTAATAGGGGGGTTTACCACCCCTTTTTATGCATATACGCGCCGCACATTTTCTCATATTCATTGTTGCATATGCCCTGTGACTTTCTTTTAATGTTGCACTATTACATATTTCTGGGTTTTAGATTGTGTCATATTTTTTTTCTAACCGCACCGTAAACATTCCCATACCCCTTTGGACCTCACCATTATCTATTTGCATTTATGCAAAAAAGATCATACCTGGAGTTCAGAGTTATATTTTTTTTGTTCTTTTGGTGAATGTTATGTCTTTCCAATATACAGTAACTCACAAAATTGAGTACACCCCTCACATTTTTGTAATATTTTATTATACCTTTTCATGTGACAACACTGAAGACATGACACTTTGCTACAATGTAAAGTAGTGAGTGTACAGCTTGTATAACAGTGTAAATTTGCTGTCCCCTCAAAATAACTCAACACCCAGCCATTAATGTCTAAACCACTGGCAACAAAAGTGAGTAAACCCCTAAGTAAAAATTACGAAATTGGGCCCAATTAGCCATTTTCCCTCCCCGGTGGCATGTGACATGTTAGTGTTAGAAGGTCTCAGGTGTGTGGACAGGGAGCAGGTGTGTTCAATTTGGTTTTATCACTCTCACTCTCTCATACTGGTCACTCGAAGTTCAACATGGCATCTCATGGCAAATAATTCTCTGTGGATCTAAAAAAAGAATTGTTGCTATACATAAAGAGGGCCTAGGCTATAAGAAGATTGCCAAGTCCCTGAAACTGTGCTGCAGCATGGTGGCCAAGACCATACAGCTTTTAAACAGGACAGGTTCCACTGAGAACAGGCCTCACCATGGTCGACCAAAGAAGTTAAGTGCACGTGCTCAGCGTCATATCCAGATGTTGTCTTTGGGAAATAGACATATGAGTGCTGCTAGCATTGCTGTACAGGTTGAAGGGGTGGGAGGTCAGCCTGTCAGTGCTCAGACCATACGTTGCACACGGTTTTAAATGTGTCTGCATGGCTGTCATCCTAGAAGGAAGCCACTTCTAAAGATGATACACAAGAAAGCCTGCAAACAGTTTGTTGAAGACAAGCAGACTAAGGACATGGATTACTGGAACCATGTCCTATGGTCTGATGAGACCCCAAGATAAACTTATTTGGTTCAAATGGTGTCAAGCGTGTGTGGCGGCAACCAGGTGAGGAGTACAAAGACAAGTGTGTCTTGCCTACAGTCAAGCATGGTGGTGGAAGTGTCATGATCTGGGACTGCATGAATGCTGCTAGCACAGGGAAGCTACAGTTCATTGAGGGAACCATGAATGCCAACATGTACTGTGACATGCTGAAAGCGGTAGTAAACCCATCCATTTAACAGTTTAAAAACCAGTTACATTTCCGGCACGTGCCAGAAATGTAACGCTCTCATTGGTTGTGCTCTAAACCAAACTGGCAAGCCATCCAATGGCTGGTGTCATAGCTGACTGTATGTGCAGCATCATGGCAGTTGTAGATTAAACAGAGGCCAAGATGGCAGCTTCCTTGGCTGAAAATGATAGGAGGGTTTACTACCACTTGAAGCAGAGCATGATCCCCTCCCTTTGGAGACTGGGGTGCAGTGCAGTGTTCCAACATGATAACGTACCCAAACACGCCTCCAAGATGACTGCCTTGTTAAATAAGCTGAGGGTAACGGTGATGGACTGGCCAAGCATGTCTCCACACCTAAACCCTATTGAGCATCTGTGGGGCAGCTTCAAAGCAGAAGGTGGAGGAGCGCAAGGTCTCTAATATCCACCAGCTGTAATGTCATAGTGGAGGAGTGGAAGAGGACTCCAGTGGCAACCTGTGAAGCTGTGGGAGTTCCATGCCCAAGAGCGTTAAGGCTGTGCTGGAGAATAATGGTGGCGACACAAAATATTGGAGGTTTTCACTTAGGGGTGTACTCACTTTTGTTGCCAGTGGTTTAGACATTAACTACTTACTGACCGCATTGTGTCCATTTATTGTGGCAGTGTGACTCGTTATCGCAATGAGTTTTTGAACGGCGATCTGCGCATGCGCGATTCGCCGGCGATTGTGTGGCGCCAGTGGTGCACACCTTCTGCACGCTCCATGAGCGTGCCCACAGGTCAGGCGGACTTGATGTTACAGAGGAAGAACGGGGAACCGCCATTGTAAACATGGTGATTCCCCATTGTGACAGGCGGCATGACACCGATTTACTGATCCCTGTACTCATGATCATTTAGATCTGTTATGCCCCTGGCAGCCCCCATACTGTTTGAATATGCCTAGGGAAGACAGTTAACCCCTTCATTGACCCCTGCAGGTTAACATCTTCCCTGCCAGTGACATTTATACAGTAATCAGTGGTTTTTTTTAGATCTTGTCGCTGTATAAATGTCAATGGTGCCAAAAAAAAGTGTCAAAAATGTCTGACATGTCCGCCGCTATATTGCATTCCCGCTAGAAATTGCAGATGGCTGCAATTACTAGTAAAAAAAAAAAATTGTAAAAATGACATAAATTAATTCTCATGGTTTGTAAACAAGGCAACTTTTGCACAAACCAATCGATATATACCAATTGCGATTTTTTTTAAACCACAAATATGTAGAATATATATTGGCCAAAAATTATGTTTTTTTTTATATATATATTTTTGTGGACTTGTATTATAGCAAACAGTAAAAAATATTGTTTTTTTCAAAATTGTCGCACTTTTTTTGTTTATAGAGGTGATCAGAAGTGACGCAGAGGTGATCAAATACCACCAAAAGAAAGCTCTATTTGTGGAGAAAAAAGGACATCAATGTTGTTTGGTTACAATGTTGCATAACCACGCAATTGTCAGTTAAAGCGACGCAGTGCCGATTCGCAAAAAGGGCTCTGGTCCTAAAGTGGGAAATCCATCCGGGGGCTGAAGAGGTTAATGGCTGTGTGTTCAGTTATTTTGAGGGGACAGCAAATTTACACTCACTACTTTACATTGTAGCAAAGTGCCATTTCTTCAGTGTTGTCATATGAAAAGATAGAATAAAATATTTACAATAATGTGGGGTGTACTCACTTTTGTCAGATACGGTGTTACATTTTCTTATACACACACAAGATCTTCTAGGGACTATTATCTCATGCAAGTTTCAGCATGCCACCCATCTAATCATTATAACACCCATGGTAAATATAGTGGCTTGTGTGAATATTTCTATAATTTTCTGGTCTGCAAACAGGCAGCAGTGCCCCAAAATACGAATATGTCAGAAATTGAGACACATTTTAGTGAAAACTGTAATATTTCACCATTACAGAAAATGAGAGTGAATCCTCCAAATAAGGACGCAGAAAGCATCTGACAGATGTTCTAAGTCTAACCCTTCTTTTCCACTAGAGAACACATGTGTTGGCTGCAGTTCCACTTTAAATGGACTCCTCTTTTTATACTGAATGTACAAGCTGGGACTCACCCTACTGCTATAAGTTCCCAAAGCCAGGTCTCAGGAAAATATGTTCGAACCTTCTCCTTTTCTTTCTTTTCTACTGTGTCTATCCTGGGCAAGAAATCTCCTCTGTTAGATTGATCAGGAAGCGAATCTGAAAAAAATAAAAACAGGTTCATGAGTATATTATATGCAGCTATATGTATATTATTGGGGATGGGGAACTGCAGATTGGGGGTATAGCTACACTATCCTCTGAACTGATTTGGCTGCACATAGTAACCATATTTTTCCTGGATAGTGTGGTCAACTGGGACACTTGGTAAGCATTTTGTATTCATTTAACACTGCCTTCTGGTCTTATATTTCCTTCAGACATTACTATTTCAATTATGGGCCCATTCACACTATTGGGAGGACGTAACATAAGACATGCTTACATGCGTGTATACATTGCGGTGCCATTCATTCTTAATGGCACCCCAGTGCTCTTTGCAGTGCATCACAACACATAATAGCACACTACCGTGTGTTGAGGTGTATGCTTGCAAAAATGGTGCACTTGCAATATCTAGTGCAGTCTGGTGCATTGCCAGCCTATTAATCAGGAAGATCGAGTACATGGCTGCACATGCACACAGTACAGCTCATGGACCAATGCATAGAATTAAGGCTGTGTGTGCAAGTGTGTGCTTGGGAATAAGCATGCATGTTCAGGCACTGGTTTTTGGCACCCATTGGCCTATTTAAAGCACAGGAGAACTAAGGAGAATTGCTGAGTAGTTACAACTTTTGTGATTCGTGACCAGACCAGCCTCCTGTTATCCTGTGTTTGACTTGGCTTGCCTACTGACTATCCTGATCTCCTATCTTCTGGTAATTCAAGCTAAGCCTAAAACACGGCCTTATTGCAATACTGTGTCACTGCTGAATGAAATACCGCTGCTACACTGAGCCATTGCCGAATAATCTGCTGCTGAAGTACTGTGCCACTGTGAGTAATCTGCTGTTGCAATATTTTGCTTTACTGAGTATATAACCTTGCAACACTTTCCTATTACTGTTCTCTGAACACCCAAAGTGTGTTACTTGGATAATAGTGCTTGAAATAATTAATTGCATTTACTTCTGTTAACCACTTGTGGACCACCCACCGATACTGGGCGGTCCACAAGTGCGTCAGGGCGGCCACTCTGTGCTAGATCATGTACCTAGACACGTCTGGGTCTGGGACACGCGTGCCACCAGTGACCCGCTCCCCCTGTGATCACACTCTTTGGGAGCCCAGTAGCGGTTACCGCAGACTCGATGTCCGCCGGCACCCACCGATTACACAGGACACAGGCAGAACGACAAGGTAGATTGTCGTTCTGTTAGAAGGGAAGGCATTGATCCTGTATATCTGCAAAGCAGGAACATGGATGTTTGCCTTCCTCTAGTCAAAGCACCCCCCACACAGTGAGTAAGCACAAGCTAGGCACACAGTTATCCCTTTTATTGCCCCTGATGTTAACCTCTTCCCAGCCAGTGTCATTCGTACAGTGACAGTGCATATTTTTAGCACTGATCACTGTATTATTGTCACTGGTCCCCAAAAAGTGTCAAAAATGTCAGTTAGATGTCCGATTTGTCTGCTGCAATATCACAGCCATGCTATAAGTCGCTGATCACCACTGTTATGATTTAAAAAAAAAATATCCCATGGTTTGTAGACGCTATAAGTTTTGCGTAAACCAATCAATATACGTTTATTGGGATTTTTTTAGCAAAAATATGTAGCAGGATACATATTGGCCTAAATTTATGAAATAATTCGATTTAAAAAAAAAAATATTCAATTGGGTATTTTTTTTAGCAGAAAACAAAAAATATAGTTTTCTTTTCAAAATTGTCATTTTTTTTATAGTGTAAAAAATAAAAACCCCAGAGGTGATCGAATACCACCAAAAGAAAGCTCTATTTCTGTGAAAAAAGGACAATAATTTTATTTGGGTACAGCGTTGCACAGCTGTGCAATATTAATTTAAATAACATAGTGCCACCCACCCACAGTGGAGGACTGGATAAAAAGAGCACAAAAAATTGCAGAGATGGAAGATCTTGTCAATCAAGCTAGGGATTCCCCCGGGAAATTTTACAATACCTGGGCCTGTTGGCTAACATTTATTGACAATAGACAAACTTAATGACCGCCCTATGGCTGTAAGGGAAGGGGAGACACCCAGCTGTCTAGCCGGGGACGGGAGCGGGAGAGGATAACTATCTCTTAACATTCTTCTCGCGCCTTCAGCTCCCCCCAACTCATCCTACATCCCTGCTACATACCCCTACTTTCGTCTTTCTTTTCTCTTTTTTTCTAGTCTCTTTCCCAAACCATTAAATCACAGATTTACAGATAGAGCCCCACGAACTGATTACTTAGTAATTGACCACTGAATAAACACTACTCGCATTTCCCTAGGCTTGGGGATAGGGGGGCCATGGGGGCGATGGGCGGACACACCGGGGTTGCCCCACAGATTGTTCCCACGGGGGTGGGGATTGGCCCGGGGTACCTGTCGGTTGGCCCTGTGGCCATGACGCCCTCTCCAGTTCAAAAAGTAAAAATATAAGCCCTAAGCCAGGATACTAGAGACACTTTGCAAAGGCTGGTCAGGAATTAACAAGCCTTTAAAGCAGGATTACTAGAGAGATGACAACAAGCACGACACGAGTGATTATGTAAACACATAATACATCAGATGAGCAATACGAGTTGAAACTGTTGGAAGTCAAAATTACACCAAGCACGATTTCTGTTGTAATGACTGTAATAAACATTGTCTTTATCAATAATCACATAAATAACTTGTAACGTATAATGACAGCATTGTTACCTTTCATATGCTTCAATAAAATGTTTGGATTAAAAAAAAAAAAAAAAAAAAAAAAAAAAAAAAATAACATAGTGCCGTATCGCAAAAAATTGCCTGATCATAAAGAGGGGTAACTCTGGAGGTCAGGCAGTTAATTATATTAGAATTATAACACTATCCAAAAAAACTATGCAATTTTCTAGAATGTGTGTATGCTTTCTCCCAGATGGGGTATCCCAGCTCTAGGCCCTGCCTTCAAATGGGCTGTGGGAGGCCTTACACTGCTCCTCCCTTACCTGTAGGTCTCTTGGAATCAGCATGCATGGCTATGACAGCAGCTACATATCTGGACTAAGATATATTGCCTTTTTCTACAAACTTACCCATTACAAACGGTCCTCCAGGTCCCATGGGTCCTCCTAGCCCATGTAGTCTATAACGTGCAAATTCAAAATTGGAACAATCCATGGGTTTCTTAATTGCTGCACTTGTTAGTATTTTTAATTGTAATCCCTGTAGTTTATAAGGACAAAAATACAAGAATAAGATTTCACTATGTTTGTGAACAGCATTCTGAGATATAGACAATGTCTTAATACAATTAGATTTTGATAGCACCCTGGGATATTGACATTTTTATAAAAAGATTGGTCTGTTAGAATGTATTAGTGAGTACGGACATTGGATGGAATGTGGGTGATCTCTTGTTATCACACCCCCACCCCAGCATCCAGAGCTTCTCTGCTACCCCATTTCTGTAAAATACTCTTCCTCTTTTTTGGATTTCCAGTAAACCTGAATGTGTTGAATGGTTTCTGAACACACCTTTCCTGGTAAGCCTACCATATTGCCTAGTAATCCTGCCACGTCATGCAGTTCAAATGTCTCCTCCATTCCATCCACTTCTTGGTCTTTTCCTGGCCATATCCTTTGCAGCTTTCAAATTACCTGTAGGCATCTGATTCACTGTCCTAGTTGACAATTCACACATAGAGGGGTAACCAGCATTTTTTCTGTACTGGAAAATGCAGGTCACTGTTCGGACTCAAGGAAAACAACGGTTTTATATTTGTCCAATTCACACTTAAAGCAGAGTTCCGCCCAAGAGCGCTTATATGCTTCCTCCCCCCTCCGGTGCCACGTTTGGCACTTTTCAGGGGGGCGGGGACCTGTTTATGACAAGACCTCTTCCCCACTTCCAGAAGACGGGGCCACGGCCCATCTCTCGGAAGTTCGTCCCCCCTCCTTTTTGCCTGCCCCCGGAGCCAATAAGAACGTGCAGGCTTCACTGCTGGGCTCCCTTATCAGGAATGGCGGTGTCAGCACCCGGGATGCTCTTAAACCTCAGGACTTATATATAGCCCTAATGGGATTTGCTAGTGTTTTTCCATCATGAAGTCACTGTGAAGAGTGAGAGATTCTGGTTCTCTGTGTGGAGTGTAATTAAGGGAGATATAAAAAGTCTTCCTGTTGGCACCCCTTGTTAATAATGTGAGCCCCCACCCCCCAATTATGAGTTTCAAAGTAACTAATTTTAATCATAGTGTAGGACCCTTCTAGAATAGGTTGCTAGAGAGGTTCAGGTGAATTTAGTTCTTTAGCTCCTTTGTAATCATTAGAGCTGTGTGTGATTTGTTTTGGCTATTCTGGGTCTCACTGGCTGCAGGCTCAACTGCTTCCCCCTGCCTTCTGGTGGATTCTAGAATGAAGAGGGTTGGAAGAGGCAGACCCTTGGCCTGAATATTTATGTGGTCTCATCCAATCCCAGGGGGGTAACCACTCCCATCCAGTATGTGAATGAGGAGTGCATAAATAGGGTTCTTGTCCAGAGGGAAAACCCCCAGCCCATAGGCCTGCTGCCCTTTTAAGAAGTGTAGCTGAAGTTGCAGGAGTTCATCGAGGTCCCAGCTCAGTGGGGGCTGGGTGCCTATTTTCTGAACAAAACAACTGGAGCCAAAATCAACGGATTTCACTAAGGATCTGGTATGGAAATTCATTGGAAGCCTGTCTGGGAAATATTGAATGGAGGCATCCAAGTATCCAGGGACATTGTGAGTATAGGCCTGATTGTAGGATCCTAGCAACTGTCTGCTGTTACTGTCCCCCTTTAAGAATTTGCTCCACTGTTGGTTTGAGACCTTTCCCTTTTCCTTAGGGCCCTAGAGTTGTTAGTTCCCCTAGTGTCTGCTAAGAGGGGATTTTCCTAAGGAAGGAACACAAATCAAAGTGTATCCTCTATTTTTTGCATTGTTTTCTGGAGTATCCCACAGCTCTTGCACCCCAACCAAATTCATCTTGCATGAAAAGACACCCTAAGTCTGGTCATTGAGTTGTGACACTGTCTGTGCTGCTGTGCGCCTGGCTGCTTTTTACACCAAAGAGAACTTGGGACAAACTAGCAGGACTGTTAAGGGGCTCTCACTACAATTGTGAAGGAACATTTGCGTTTGCTTCCACCAGATTGCATGGTACAATAGTACCATGTGACCCAGTTGCTGTGTACGTTTGTATGCACTACTTTTGGTGCGGTCTGACACAATATCAGCCCTCTCAAATGAATGGGCTGAAACTACACTGCACCCAAATCACATGTGAATTGTACAAGAATGCATAGCGCCAGTGTGAGCAAAAGTTTCTTCCACCAGTTCATACATATTTGTGCATTGCTATTTACTTTTCTCCTGTGACAATATACTTGCTTTACTTACAATTAAGTATCCTGGTGCTTATTTCCTGATACCTTAACATAGTGATGTGTAGGATACTAATACTCCTGCTCGCATAGGTATTTGCACCATCCCATTCTTTAAACCAGGTGTGTCAGAGGGGACAAAGCTGTTCAGTCCTGGTTCTTCGTGGCGAAGATCATAGATCCTGTTATACCAAGACGCTTCTCTGGGGGTAAGTGCTACAGATACATATGTATCTTTTTTTTTTTTTTAATAGAAGCCCAATTGCCAATCTGCTGACTCATAGAACTGGATGGAAGTTTGGCTAGCTATAACTGCATTTTCAGGTAGTGATGTGGGTTAGTGATAAAAATAATAGAAGTAGAGTTTGTGTTTATTCTGTGGCATCAAGGACGGGTGGCAGAAAGATAAGCTTATCAAGCCTTTTTTCCTTTGCATGAATGGCAACCCCTCAACTCATTGTGAGACATATAGGGCTGCACTCCGCTCTCCTTTAGGCTGAAAACAACTTTATTATTCAAGGTTCAGCATGAACATTGGTACTCCAACCCACACTTTTCTCTGAAATGTTTCACCACCTAGTGGGGCTTAATCATAAGGATTAAAAATAGTCAGTGTTGATTGAGAGAGTGACTTTCCCCTTTAAATACCTCATTTTAGAAAAGTCAGCAGGAATGGATAATAGGTTAGAGAGCATTTGTATGGAAAACTGAGAAAGGGTCCTTTCACACGAGCTTTATGTCCAGGTCCACCTGTCAGTTTTGCAGGTGGACCTAATTGGACCCTCCAGTCTCCCCTATGGATCAGCATATGTCAGTGGGAAATGTCTGTTGACACCCTGCTTGCAAATTCCAGACGGATGGCGGTCCTATTTTCCATCCATCTGGTAGATCAGATGAAAATGGACAGGCGATCCTTTTCCACCCAATTTCCCCATAGAGGAGAGTGGGACTGTGTCCATGTAAACTCTGCACAGTGGAGCAGACAGGACCTGTCATCCGCCTGCTCAGTGGCATGATTCCCTGCTGAACAAGTGGAATCCACTCAACAGAGGCACCCGTGTGAAAGGGGGCAACTTTCATAATGGCTGGTTTGTTTGTTTTGCGATCCACTGGCTGATTGATTAGGTAATTAACGCTAGTGATGAAGTATTGATTTCTGTTTTATGTACAGTATGTATGCAAAAATAAAGCGGGCATTGGGCTCATGTCCTGAGAAGCTAGCTGAGTACTCAAGCTTTTCTACAATATCTTAGTGAATCTGTTTAATTTAAACTTTGTTGTGTGCCTTTTACTAGTACTTTCATGGCTTTCACAGAACTCATCTCAAAAGATTTCAGCAGTATGACCTCACTGATGACATGTTTCACGCTGCACTAGTATTACTACTGCTGGTCTCTAAGTGACTTTTATAGGTATATGTGGATATGGATATACCCATGGCTGCTGACAGCATCAACAAATTGGCAGACATGAAATATGAACAAAGCACATCTTTCTATAAGGAGTGAGATTTCTCTGTGCTGGCTCATTCCTCTGTTATCTGCATATCTGTCACTTCTGACAGTTTTTCCTTACTCCAATAGATATTTGGTGATGCGGAGGAGAGCTCTAGCACACAGACTGTGACTGACAGCCACAGCTGTGCAGGTTCCCTGTGTACTGTGTGAAGGGGGTGTGTCCCTTCCCCATAATCAGGGCTCAGAGCTTTCCTCAATGAACTCTGCAGTGGTTGAATTTATACCCCCCCCCCCTTTTTTTGTGTTTTGTTGCTGAGAAAATCTGTGTTGTAGAAGGCTGTACAGGACAGTCGGCACAGATAAACAGGTACAACTTTTGTAGCAGGATTTGTTTAATATCTATGTATCACCTGAAGCCAGTCACTTCACAGCATATATGTAAGGGTTTACAACATGGGTGCTCAAGATGTGGCCCTCCAGCTGTTGTGGAACTACAAGTCCCATGATGCCTCTGCCTTTGGGAGTCATGCTTGTAAGCCTTGTAAAGCATCATGGGACTTGTAGTTCCCCACACAGCTGGAGGGCCGCAGGTTAAGCACCCATAGTTTACAACCATTTTAAGTATGGTATTTATCTTACAGCTTTATTTTCTAAGCATATATATTATAAAACTGTTTCTTTGCTTCTTTAATATCGTAAAATAAAACAACATGGAATAATATGCAATTTTCCTTAAACACGTTATAGTTTTGTCTTTATTTTTGTGTGTATATATACCTCAAATAAGCTGTACACATCCACATCCTGATCACCTACAAAATGTGGACCTCCCCAGCGTGGCATGATCGGTTGGTTGAAGGGTCCCATTGCTGGAGGAAAATTATAGGGATAATACGGACAAGGGCCTTCATATTCTTTGATGCGATCGTCATATCTGCCATCATCCCAGAAAAGGAATAGATTGTATACCTTTAAAAGAAGTATTTATGGAAGAATGTGAAAAACAATTGCAGTTAAGTCTAGCTAAACGAAAATGACAGTTATCAAATTTAAAGATCCAACACTCACTTTATTTGCAGTCAGCTCCCTGTCTGGTTTCATCAACACCACACTCTGATCCACCACCCTGAGACCACAGAGAGAGCCAGGAGCAGCCTGAACCTGAAGAGACACATCTGATCCTGGGAGGACCTCTTCTGGTGAGAAGCCAACTGATACCTGGTAAGGAGATAAAACATTACACCGAGTATTAAAGTGGTTCTAGAGGCTGAGGATCTTTTACCTTCATGCATTCTATGAGTAGCCCCCACAGGTTTAAAGAGTATGGACGCAACCACTTTTTACCACGGTGCTCCATGAGCACCACAGGCCACCATCTCACTGGTATGGGCCCCAGTGCATTACTTTGCCTAGGGGTCCATTATGCTATTAAGGTGGCACTGCCTGTAGGTAGGGTTAATACTCCAGCTTAATCAATGAAAGAGTGCAAAATTCAACAGTGATGTGCAAAGTGTAGTCACCAATAACAACCCAGGAATCTCAACTGATCTGACTACAGAAAATCATATTGCCTGTCCAGAGTAACTGCAGTCAGCACATCCTCCTTGAACTAAGCTAATGGGTAACCAGACAACTGTCTCAGACTATCGGCAAAAAGAATAATACTTACTTGATTTTTCACAAAGAATACAAGTTGGGATTATCATAATTCCCTCATACCTACTTGAGCCTGTGAATGCCATAACATTATAACCATTGACAGGTAAAGTGAATTGTATTGATTATCTTGTTACAATGACATCTGAAAGTGGGTGGGATGTATATTAGGCAACAAGCCAACATCCCTGAAGCTGATGTGTTGAAAGCAGAAATAATGTTAAAAAAAAAAAACCTTCTATGTTATTCCCATAGCCCTGGCAATAGAACCTATTTTAACCACAGCGCTGTCCTGAAATCCTGTCTAACAATACTTAAAACATTGTGCAGACAAAATATATATATATATATATATATATATATATATATATATATATATATATATATTTATATAAAAAAATAAAAGACACCACACGTATCATGCTTTAGCACCCAAAAACAAAAAGGAAAAAAAATATTTTCAGTAATACATCAAATAAGTCCATCCAATATTGTATAATTAAGTGCTGTGACAAATTGTGCTCCTTATTCAAAGTGCTCCAGTGCAGGTTATGTGCATATACAAGAAAAGTACTTCAGTGCTGTAAACTCTCCGTGTCCCCTCCACCACTCGGTTATAACCCTCACCAGATTCTTTTGACTTTGTGCCTCTCAGCTATAAAGTCTCCATGGGCATGTGGATATTACCCTCCCGGGTCTTTACAAAGAAGATGCCTGATTGGCTGGCAAAATGCATTGTGCGGGACTATCCAGTCATATCTGGCCAGTGGAATGCATGGCATTACACTATGTGAATTCCTCTTATGTTCCCTTTGCACAAGGAGTGTATTCCCTGAGGTTTAAACTGGAGGAGAAGAGGAGTTGCCTTAGCTTTGTAAAACCCAGGAGGGTAATAGCCACATGCCCATGGAAACTATGTAGCTAAAAGACACAGTCAAAATAATCTGGTGAGTGTAAAACAGACAGAGTGGTGGAGGAGACATGGAGAGTTTACAGCACTGAAGCACTTTTTGTATATATGCACATTACCTGCACTGGAGCACTTTGAATAAGGAGCACTACAAGGACAATTTGTCACAGCATTTTATTATACAATATTGGGTGGTCTTATTTGATGTATAAGGATTACTACATACATTTTTTTTTTTTTTTTGATTTATAAAGCATTTAAAACCTGACAGACATTCTAAACCTTCTCCATTCTATCTAAAACATAAACATTTTGGCTGGAGTTAGGCTTTAAGTCTTGCTATGAATACAGAGTGAGCTAACTACTTAGACCACTCACTTTATTCTGAAAGCATTGCTGTATTTTATATTTTGCTGAGTCAGCCAAAATATCTCCATCTGGTAATATAGTATACACAAGCGCCCGAAAAGTTGAAGATGTCCCTGCATTTAAAGGAATCTTCAGTGTGGCTTTGCCATGAAGATCTGCAGTAGAAGAAGAGCACACAGAGAGATATATTGATCAAACAAGCTTTATCATTTGCACATATATTTGTCATGCATATATCATTTTTACAATTAAGTAGACAATTATTACTAGGGAGTCTTATACTTATTTGTCCTTGATCCAGCTAGATATTGGTTGTGTAGTAATAAAGACTCACTGGATGAGGGACAAATGAGGATAAGGCTGGATTCACACCATTGCGGTGCGAATTCCAGCCTGTTTGCCTGTAGGAAGGATCGAAACCGCCGTTCATTTGCTCCTGTCCATTCTTACAGTGCAGCAGCTGCCCAGGGAGGGGGAAGTTCCGCGAGCAGGGAGAAAAATCCCTGTTCAATGTGATACACATCTGCTGGTCAGATGCGTTCTTATTAAACATAATGGACTGGGAATTAGCACACGTTTTCTGCACCCATGTGGACCGGACACATTGAAAACAATGTGTTTTCAAGTGTACTGCAAATTGGATGCAGTGTAAGCCTAGGTGTGAACCCAGCCTAAAGCTGAGGGGGGGGGCTGAGGATTGGAGCAAACTACAAAATAAGTGTACTGGCACTAAAGATCCTTGAATCAGAATGCAATGTTAATTTGTTAACTAGTGGTTCACTCCTTTAGAAGAAAAAACACCTGTAAAAAAAGCTTTAAGAATATACTTACCTTACATCACAGGTGTTGCTTTCCAAATGTGTAATACAGGGGTTTTTCAGAGGGGACCGGACACTTTTTAATAAACTTGAGATAAGATAAAAGCATGCACTTTTCTTACCTTCATTTTTATTTTCAGTGCTAATTTCTAAAGATCCATAATCTTGAACAGAGCCTTTGAAAATCACCTTTTAAAATAATAAAAGAAAAGAGAAAAAAATAAGTTGTATAATTAAAGCAGTATTAAACCCAAAACCAAAAATGTAATATGTTGCAGCTTACCAATCATTAGATGTGATGCACCTTGAAACTAGATGAAAATAAGGCCCAATCCCTAGCTCCACCAAAGGTCCTTTACTATTAAAGCTATGAGATAGATAGAGATATATATATATATATATTGTAAAGTTGGGGGATGTAGCTTCACAGGATTGAGTGCACAAGCCGGTAACTTAAACAGTCAGTGGGTTTATTTTCCCAATAAACAAAACAAAGTCGTCTGAAAAGACAACAACCAAAACAAAACGACGACTTTCGAATGGAAACAAAACAAATAACCCTTTTATTTGGGTGACTGACAAATTCAATGGCCGAACACGTGAGTTAGGACACTTCGATGTAGGGGGTTGAAATGTTATATATATATATATATAGAGATAGATAGAGTATCGAAATTATCATTTCCTGGAAACCACCTCGATCCCTAACCCGGAATAAAAGTAGATCAAAGTTCCACGTAGTGTAGATTACTAACCATTCGACGTTGTATAATGTAAAAACCAAAACCCAAATTATGACGAAATTAATATGTTGAATAAAAAAAGAGAAAAGAAAATAATAAAAT
>BLSH010347321.1:122826-133820 GCA_018402905.1 Glandirana rugosa | reverse complement strand
CACATATGAATTACACAGGTTCTGAGGCTAATTTAATGCAGATGAGGCACCAAGTGAGTTTAATTATCACCTTAATCAGCCACAGAACCTGTGTAATTCATATGTGTCCTGGATTAAAGGGATGATGTGGCAACCCTAGGCTATACATCTGTGTGAGGGCGTGTGTCTATTCATGATGGCCGATGAGGAGTGTATTCCTATCCAAGAGAGCGGTATTAGTATGGCGTGAGGACGGCTCCATTCATCCTGTGTACGGCCACGGTGATAATTTGTCCCCTCAGGGCAAAGTGTGGATGAACCTCTTGTAAAACTGGGGTCTGTCCTTGAAGTGAGCACATATACCTACCACCGGTGGAGGGACTGAGCACTGATGGAACTTTAATTTAAAGCATTTGCACAGAGTGATGTTTCAGGAGGCCTGTCTTTCTATCCTCTGATATGGACTTTTTATGGACCATCTATGCATCACCATCCTTGATTCAGGATTCTTTATGCTGCACTTTATTTGTGGTATATTTACTAGTTGCCCTTTGAGCATATGAATTTCATATGAATATTTATTTTTATTGTGCTGCATCTTTTATGATATATGTACTTTTGAGGCTTGTGATTTCCTTGATGTTCAGCTGGCAATCATATTGTAGGGTATTGAACCGTAAACGCGGAAATACTTTTTTGCCCTTAAATTAATCAATTAGAACATGGTCACTTTGAGTAACCTACCACCCATAGGTGCCTTATGAATGATTTTGGCTGCATCTGCTACTGCATTCACTCTATCTTAAAGAACAGCAAATACCTGAAAAGGTGTGTTTAGTTGATAAACCTGCCTACTGGAAATAAGGTATTAGCATGAATTCTGAAAAAGTCCAGACAAATATACTGTATATATCGCTGATGGCTATTGACATTAATATGTAAATCCTGGTATGTGCGCAGTTTACTGCTGTGTTCATATACAGATCAGCCTCCTGTTGCTGCCTGTGACTTTCTATAAAGTTGTGTAGAGAAGAAGAGAATAAATTGTTCCTTTCACCTGTAGCAAGTTACAGTGTGATTTTTTTTTGATTATCAAAGGCAATGGTGAGCGTCACCAGTGGTACAAACATTGAAACATAGAAAAGTCTGCCCTTTTTTATTATTATTTATTTATTTTTTCGTTTTTGCTTTTGTTTTCACATTAACCTTGTCTGACTATAGATTTATGTTTATCCCAAGCATGTTTGAAGCCATTTACTGTTGACTGTCTCACAAGCTCTGTTGGTAGTTTGTTCCAATCATTAACCCCCCTTTCAGTAAAATAATACTTTCTAAGATTAGTTTTGAACTTTCCTCCAGTTAGTTTGAGGTCATGTCCCCGTGTTCTTGATTTTGGTTTCATATTGAAAAGACTGCCCTTCTGAACCTTATTCACCCCCTTGATGTACTTGCTGTGGTGTGATATTCACTTTAACTAGACATGTGCAGAAAGTAAAAATTTGTTTTGTTTTGTTTCGCTTAGTTTCTATCTGTTATCTACATAAATGTGTTTAGTTAGATTCATTTCATTTGTTTAAGTTGTTTTCGGAATTTGTACCGTTTATTCATTTTCGAATTGATTTGAAAAGTTATCGAATCAATTTTGAATAGTTTTCTGAATCGAAAAGTTTTCGAATTCGAATAATTTTCCAATTGGAATTGTTTTTGAATTTGAACAGTTTTTGAATAGAATACAATAGAGGGAAATATACATATATCATGTAATATAGAATAATAATATATACTGTTGTATTCTACTCTTTTGATTTCTGTTATATTCTTTTCTAGCCAATTGTTTTTTTTTTCTGTTCTATTCCTTTGTTTTCTATTTTATTCTCTTTGGAAATTGGAAAACTATTCAAATTGGAGGACTTTTCGAATTCAAATGTGAAAACTATTCTAATTTGAAAACTATTTGAATTCGAAAAAGAATTTGAAAATAATTTGAATTTCATCTGAATTTTTTTTCACTATTTCAGATTCATTTAAATTTGGTACTATTGTAATTTGGAAGTTCGGATACATCTGAATTTCCGAAAAAATTAAAATTCGTCCGAATTTTAATTTGCAACGAAACGAACTGCACATACATAACTTCTAACTGTGGCAGTGACGCAGGGCCTACAGAACTGCAATGGCGGTCATTCTCTATCTGCTATGCAATCATATAAAGAAAATGGGGTGGGCTAATAAAAAAAAACATACAATTAATTTACGTTTAGATGTTTGACTGGAACCATTTTTATTGTTGGCAAAATGCAAAAACGTTCTCACCAAATAATGGAGGTCAAAGTGGTCAACGTGATTCTTCAGTTCTGTGTGTTTGATAATATATTCCACCTGCACCTCCTGCTGCCCTTCACATGGGAGGACTTTGTCCAGGGAATGGAGTTTCAGGAAGCTCTTATTACGGGAGTAGAAGGGTTTAAGATTCAGATATGCTTCACCATAAGCAGGGAATATAACACCATAAATATATGGTCGATTCTGCAGGTTTGTTCTTGCCTTTGATAAGAAGACAAATATGACAAATAGACATTTTGTTTCAAATATTTTGTCACATTTTAGATAAAAATAGAATAGACTAGATCATTTAATTATGACAATGTTTAAATATCAATAATAAAAGGATAATATTAAATGTAAATATTATTTTATAATTGCATAGAAAAAGACAGAGAAGGTCAATAACTGTGGACTAAGGGCCCGAGACAACAGGCTTTTGTTTGCATGGCTCTATATACGTCAATAGGAATGCAAACGGAACCTAAAGCAGTTTGTTGCAACCTGAAGGGAGGCCAAATGCAAATCAGGAGGAGTTCTAAATCATTTGAGAAGAATGTCAAACTGATGTCAAATGGCAAATGGAATGAATTGGAAAACAAGCTGTGTTTACTCATTGGCACATCCCAAAGCCTGTTGAAACTTTTAGCTTTTGGCTTTTAGACCATTGTTATAGTAACCAATTGTGTGTTGCATGATTGCACTCCGGCTTAAATACCAAATGCAATTTTAAAGCCTTTTTGGAGCAATGGGAGGACCTTATCACTATAATGACTGCAACTGCGGCCTAAGTATGAACCCTATCATGAATATTTCCTCTCTCTTAATCCCTTATATAAAGCTCATGATTAGTTATTATTTATCCCGTTTTTATCCATCAATTTTTTTACTTGCTCTCTATTTTCACTTTACTTTTTAAGTCATCATTGGTGACTGTAATAAGCTACATTTAAAATAATTTTAGAAAAATTTCCAAGAAAACATTTTTTGGGGAAAAATATATTTTTTTAAACTTTTGTGCTAATTCCCTGCAGGCTGTTTCCCCCTACTTCACGTCATCTCTTTTCTGTTAAAGTGGTTGTCAAGTCCGTTAAAAAAAATACACCTGCAAGAGAAAGGCATAATGAGCTAGCATGCATCGCATACTAGCTCACTATGAAAGGCTTACCTTAGATTGACGCTGTAGCAGTGGTCCCGCTGTGACCGGCAACATGCTGTGTCCGTCGTCTTCCGGGTTCACAATGGTGTGATCCATGCTGTGATTGGCAGGAGCCGCGCTGACATCACTCCCACGCCTGCGCACGGGAGCCGTCATTTACGGCACACTTAGTGAAGAAATGGCCCAGTCGATGACATGTGCCGATGACAACCACTTTAACACAAAGCTAAAGCCAATACTAGAAAAGCCAGTAACAAACCTCTCTATGGGAATGTGGTATTGATGGTGAGGGTGACATCTTGTGGCCAAAAGATTTATTACATCCCTATTCACTAGGGCAGTGGCCTCCAAACTGCGACCCAGGGGCCGGATGTGGCCCTTTGCTTGTTTTTATTCGGCACTTGGGACACTATTCCTCCCACTGATACAGGACACTATTCTGCCAATTGACATCAACAATGAGGCACCATTTCTCCCACTGACACCAACAATGTGGTGATAGTCTTCCCCCTAATAACAAATGTGGTGATGCCTACTGCCACTGATGCCAGGAAAATTTTCACTCCTGCTGGCCACAGTCCGGCCCCCCTAAAGTCTAAAGAACAATAAACTGGCCTTTTGTTTAAAAAGATTGGAGACCCCTGTACTAGAGTATAAATAAAAGTCTATTGATAGCCCTTCCCATCCCAGTTGAAGCTTGTGTTTATTGGGCGAAACATGTCGGATGTAATGACACCATGTCAATAAACTACTTGAAGTTTGCAGCATCCATCTTGGATAAGGCACGTGGAATCGTTGCCTAATGGGAATGTTTTTGACATCTGTCTGTAGCATTATATTGAGAAATCACACATTGGGTTCTGGAGGTTTTATAGGTTTGTTTTGCTTCCAGCTTAATGTATGGAAGAGATACATTTGTTCCTTGATGGCCATTCCTAGTTGCCAACGTTGACAAAACTCTGCTCCTGGGGTTTTAGGAGTGTCTGCCTCGGCAGCTTGAACATGGTAAGTATATAGGTGCCATAGTGACCATAGACAATGACAGCCAGGCACTGTTTCTTTAAGGCATGCTTTTTTTATAAAACTGTTCAGGGCAATTTCTTTATTTAGTTTCATAGTAGTAAAAGAAATTAAGCAAATTGTAAATATGTTTCTTCAAATTAAAAACATTTGACACTAGTTACATGTTTTAGGTGCACTGAGGGTGAAGTGTGTTGAAAAATGTCCAGCCTTTGGCAAAGAGCTGGACTAAACTATTTTCTAAGCTAAAAAGTGACCTGGGAGTCCTCTGCATATCAAATTATTTTTAGATAGCAAAAATCGCCCAATTTGCTAATTATGTTATACAACTGAGGTTGCATTATGTGTAAAACTGGAAGTCAATGCTTGCTATGGTCATATCCAACCACCTTTGGCTTCTTCCAAGATATAGAGCCTAACTATGCAATCCAATCCCCATGCACCCCCCTGAATGTTGGGGATGGTGTGAAGTACTCCAGTGAGCCTACTCTCATCCCAACTCCCACTTTTGTTTTTCCTCAAGAACCCATCATTCAAAACCAACCTTAACTACCCCAGGGCTTTTCAAACACTGGGTCACTTCAGGCCTATTTAGCCTTCATAGCCTAGTCAAACCTGACAGACTTAAAACCTTCCAAAGTCTCAGAATTTATCACACGCTACCAAACATTGAAATATTTATGTAGATACCTACAAGTCAAACACTTTATACTTATAAACGTCTCTTACCCCATTGTGGAACCTATGTTCACTTCAAATGTACAGGAAGCACCCACGCTCTCCTGGCCTAATTTCTGAAATCTATCCAATGCTACTAAAATCAGGCTTTTGCAACCCCTTCCACATATTAATACATATGGAAGTCATAACTGGGCTACAAAATGGTGGAGGAGGACTGGACACAGACATGGCTTCCAACAAAGGTTTCTTCCCAAAATGCCCCAGCAGTGGAACAGATTGTAGAGTGCTCACTCACTAGTACCTAATACCTAGGCAACTCGCTAGTTTAGTACCAAACTATAATTTCACCTGTTTTGGTGGCTACTCAGCGGCTGGCACATTCTTCTATATTTGGACTCTGGACTTTCCCTATACTGCATAGATTCTAGAGCAAAGTATCCCAAATATTGGATACATTGTACAGTCATCATATGCTCAAAAATCTATATGAAACCATACCAAATCACAAGCTTGATAATGTAGACAAACACCTCTTTAAATTCCTGAATCATCTGTTCAAAACCACCAAACAAATGATCACAAAGGCATGGAAATCACAATTGCTTAAAACTTTGGAAGTCAAACCAAGATTAATCAAAACTATGGGCTATGAAAAATTGATGACCAAGCTCATTAAAAATAGTGTTTTCCTATATGAAAAAATGTTGAAACACTGGGCTCACTATTTCAGACCTTCGATAGGCAGCTTCTAATATACTGAGCCAATTTACCCATTCTCCTAGCCAACCAGCTAGAGCCCTCCTCCCTTTGGCCAGTCTGCCTAAAGCCTCGTACACACGGGACGACAATCGTATACAACAGGTCGTACTAATGACCGTTGTATGTGATATCGATTTTACATATGCGCGATTAGAACAGTCAAACATACGAGGGTCGTACAAGGGAGTTGTTTGAGCAGACTAGAAAACTTGGTCGTACCAACAATCGCTCATACGACCATTGTATCGTGTGTACAGAGCAGTTGGTACAACAAAGTTGTATTGTGCAAAACACGCATGCTCCAAAGTCAGGAACGGCCGGATGCTAATTACATGCACCTGAACGTTCTTCTGTGCTCGTACGATCATGTAGTGCAGTCAGTATGCAAGTTACATTATCCAACATACGATTTGAGACAATTGTACGTACGATCGTCGTCCCGTGTGTGCGAGGCTTTACTCTGATCCCTCTTATCCATCTGTTTTCCTTTCTCTCTCTATTATGACTTTTCACACTTATCAGTACCTTAGACTTTTTATGTGATATCTCCAAAGAAACATAACTTATAATGACACTAAACAATGCATTAGCTGCAATTCCAATTTCAACTCTATTGTCAACTGCATAATGTCATATTGCAATTCTAACTGCTTTATAATGCAACCACATTAGTACTCCAGCACCGCTAAATGCAGTAGCTTCTATCTTTCGCACACTCTATCCAATTTGCTATCGAAATAAAAATATTGAACAAGAAAAATATCAAATTTGCTGCATCCTGGATTCTTTTTCCAGCTCAGTGGGTGTTACTTAGGGATCAATGGTAATGCACCTAAAATACACATTGCACCTACCAAGCAACATATTTACAATACAAAAATAATGCAAAAATGTGAAAAGAGCCTACAGCATGATTGTTATTGAATAGAAGATTTAATGCAGTTTTGCCACAGTTTTCCTTTCTGTTGTTTTTTTGCCAATCTACCAACATTTTTATACTTTTATGTGGGATTGCCACTTTTCCTGTCAAAGGTTTTTACATTTTTTAGTGCGGGTATAATGATATAGGGAAATTGGGCAAATTATGTGAAACTAAAAACTTTTTTGACAATCTATTTACCTAGCAACCTTAACATAGAATTTTAAAAATACATGTATAGCAATGTATCAAAACAAATCTGTACCGAGAGAGATACTCGTCCCATCCATTCGCTTGTATTAACACTGAAATAAGCTTGTCCATTGTCATCTGTCACCAAGGTTTCATTGATTGAATTGATAAAACTTGTTAGGTAAACTTTAATGCCTGGTATAGGGTTATCACTAGCATCCACCACTTTAACCTGAAAGAAGGAATAATAAGATATCACAGATTATGACTATTTAAACAGCGTCTGTTAGTATTATGCCAGGAAATATGTATATCAGTCCTCATAGAAACAGAAGAAAAATGCATCTAATTGGCTTGTTCACAATGCACACTTGCTCCAAAGCATTTTGGTAACGTGCCTAAAACAAAGACAAGCTCAGAATGCATGGATTGCATGTAGTCTGATTCTACAGTGGCTCACCGTTACCCTTTGTAGGACTCACTTGTCTCCATGGCTTGCTATGTCTTATATCTGCCACTACATTCACTTTCCCAAGATTGTGTAAAGAAATGTCATTGTCCTTGAATAATCAGATGAGAGGTCAATAAATGCCAGGTGTAGAAAACCATATAAATGATTTAAACCAGGGACTAATACGTGAAACATACACCTCTGACCATGATGTTAAACCCTTTTAATTTTCTGAGTGTGAACTTATGTTTTGTCTTCATTTAACATGTGCAAAACATTATGGAGAATGGCAGTGTACAGGGTTGTATTTTATTATGGGATCCAATCAGAACAAAACACTTGATATCCTAGATCGTTGACAAACCTATACACTGGGTATAGAAAAGAATCACCCCCTTTAAAATAATCACATATTGTTGCTTTGAGGCGTGTCACCAGAAAGATACCTGTGAAAAAATGAAAAATGTCCTTTTTCGTCAGTGAAGAAGCCCACAAAAGAAGGCAACATAGGGACCTTCCTAATGCTGTGTCACCAGCCGCCTGGGGGGGCTGTGGTTGTTTGCTGCCCCTCCTCCCCAAAAGAAAAAAAAAAAAACACCAGCCACCATTGACTCCGGGTTTACTACACTACATCTGTTACATAACAAAAGTGAAGTATCAGAGATACTTTAACAGTTTTTGGCTCAAGTAAGCAACAAATTTGGCAAAATGCAGAGTTTATTGCACACAGACAATGGAACTGAACATACAGCAGATAATGCACAGGTGATTCTCAGAAAGCATGGCATAATATTTCAAACGAAGAGAACCCAAACAACTCCTGCACTCGGATTTGTCAACCAAGAGACAAGCGAAGAATGGAGAGTACAGAAAAAATCCTTTGTAAACGTAGCATTCACTCTGCACTTGAGAGGCCTTGCTGCCCTCATCAGGACCATGGGCATCCAAGAGGTACCACAGAAAAAACACAAGAGAGGGGCGCACCAACCTAGTGCAATACCGTTACAACGTTTATTAAAACAAAAGAATCAAATATACTCACAAAAGGAGCAATATAAAAGGCATCATAACACGAAGTGGAAACGATTCCTCCAAGGAACGAATTAATCTCCACCTCAACAGGGGGGCCGAACGGCGTCCGTATGACCAGGCTGACTCGTTTCCAGGGTGAACCCTCTTCCTCAGAGCCTTGATATTTCAAACTACTGTACCATACAACCCAGAACAAAACAAAGTTGCAGAAAGAATGTACCATAGTCTACGTGAGAGTGGGAGAACAATGCTGTTTGATGCAGATATGTCAACAACATATCCGGGGGAGGCAATTATGATGGCATGTTATCCATGGTATCTCCAAAATCGACTACCAGGAAAATCAACTGAGAAAACTCCATATGAACTGCAAAATGAAAAGCCTGGAATTTAAACCATCTTAACATTTTTGGAAGAAAAGCCTATGTGCACATTCCAAAAGAAATACGTACAAATGGAATGCTTACACAAAGAAAGGTCTGCTTTGGGGTACAGTGAAGGGTGGCCATCAGTAGAATTGTAATTGTTGTTGCAACTTCAGTGTGTTCAAACTGAGGGAAATTCCACATCAGTGTCACATGAAGATAAGTAGCAAAGTGACACAGAAATAGAAATTATTTAAATTCTTTTTTATTGGTTTCTTTAGGGTATAACAAAACAGAGCCTTTGGGCATACCCCGGCTCAAAATTGTAACAATTCCAATAAAAGTACAATAGATAGCATAGTAATATATGGGTATACATTTATGTAGAAAGAAAATTACCCTGTCTTGAGTTGTTGTCATCATTTAGTTACTAATGGAGGGGGTATAAGCAGTATGTCGTTTGTTATGGGCTGGTTATGGGACTCTGGCGTAGTTGTTGTGCCAGAGGTTCCATGCTTGCCAAGCTTTGAGGAATTTGTGTCCATTGGGTTTAGTGTGGGACAGTAATTGCTCATATGTATAGTGAGTTTGCACTAACATAATGATTTCTGTAATCGTTGGTACAGAGGGTGATTTCCATTTCCTAGTTAGGAGCAGTCTCGTTGCTAATAGAATGTGGGTGACTATGGTTCTGTGTTGTGGGGTAAATTGTTCGATATCTAAGTTTAGAGTAGCTAATTGGGGGGTCAGAGTCATGTTACATTTCGTGACGTTTGTGATCAGGTCAGATACCTCTTTCCACATGTTGAGTATTCGGGGGCATGACCATAGCATGTGGGATAATGTACCTGTCTGGCCACAATCTCTCCAGCATTTGTTGGACTTGTTTGGGAACATTCGGTTCAGTCTATGTGGGGTAAGGTACCATCGTAGCGTTATTTTCTGGGAAACTTCCCAGAGTTCTGTGCAGCATGTGGATTTATATGTCGTTCTAAGTGCATTCAACCATTGGTATTCACTAGGAGCTATATTCCAATCTGTCCCCCAATCCTTTAAGGGTTTGGATTCGGCGAAAGATTTCTTTTCCTGTAGGGTGTTGTAAATTAATGAGATGCCTTTGTGGTTATCTTTGGGATTGTAATAATAATTCCATGTTTCTATGGGAATTTCTATTTCTAGGTTAGGATGTGCGTCAAGGCATTGTTGTATTCTGAGGATTTTGAAATGGTCTTTATCTGGGGCTTTAGTCATGATTTGGATCTGTTGGAATGATCTATGACGTAGTAGAGTACGAAGCTCTTTGGTGTTTTGGGCATGTTCCGATAGCCAGATGGGCAGGTCTAGGTCTGGCGATAAGAACTTGAGGGATTGTATAGGTATTGAAATAGGTTTAGTGGGAAGGTTGATCCATTTGGTGTGGTGTAGTATATGCCAAGCTTTAATGGATGCTTGGATTGTAGGTGAGAAATGGGTAAAGGAGGACCTTTCTATTACAGTGCTTAGGAGCCAATCTTTAAGGTTATTTCCAGGGGTTTGGTTGTTCTCTATGTCTCCCCAAAGTGTGTTGGGTGTGGTGTGCATCCATTCCTTCATTTGAGCCAGAATAGAGGCTAAGTAGTAGTCACAGATGTCGATGTACCCTGTCCCACCCACTAGGCGGTGTTTTATTAGCCTCCCGTGACTGCTGCGGGGTCTTTTCCCTTGCCAAATATAATGGTGTAATATGGATTGCAGTGATTTGAGATATCTAGGTATAATGTGGTAATATAAACCGTTCCCTTTTCTGGGGCGTCGTCAGTGCCCTCCGATTATTTTGTGGCGGATCACCCACCCTGTCCCATGTAGCTGTAGACACTGATGATGAATCGGAGATAAGACCGAGTTTACTTCCTTACCTACGTGTGGTGTGGGTTGTGTGAAACCCCTCTGTATCTCTTGTTGGTTTGGGGACCTTTATTGGAATTTCTAACCGAGGATTCGTGACATTATCTTTCCAGGAGGAAATGGGTAAAGAGTGGATGTTAGGTTCGTAGGTAATTTCGAACCGTATATGATGTGGTGTGGTTTACCTAGTTGGAAGGGTGATTTGGATAAAGTTATGGATATGTTAGGGAG
>BLSH010347321.1:82557-94630 GCA_018402905.1 Glandirana rugosa | reverse complement strand
CGATCAGGGGTTAAAACCTATAAAAGGTATATACGGCGGGTAATCTGATTGAAAAAAAAACTATCTATCTAGCTAGCGTCACCCGTGACACTTCTACGGTGATCACAGGTGACAGGGGGCAATCAAGGGGTTAAAAACTTTATTGGGGGGGGCAAGGGGGGCTCTTTTCACCTAACTAGGCCTAGTACTAGACTAACCTAACACTGATTTAGCGTCACAAGGGTCACAAGTACAGTGATCGCTAAAAATCAGATCGCTGCACTATGTGATACTGTGACAGGGGGTGACAGGGAGTGAAAGGGTTAACTGGGGGCGATCAGGGGGTGATCAAGGGGTTAAATGTGCCTATGTGACCTGGTGTCAGTGTAGTGATTGTGTAACTCACGTTCCTGATGCTTCTTCTTCCTCTCTGAAACCGAAAAGGGCTTCAGGGAGGAAGGGGAGCTAACTTCCTCTGCCTCTGTTTACATTTACAGAGGCAGAGTAGTAATCTCATTGGCAGGGGCGATCTACAGGGCCAGGCCAAAAATCATTGGCCTGGCCATGTAGATTGAAAGGCCCTGTAACAAATGCCGTTGCAGCGCCCGCGCCTAGGGGGCGCGCGCGCGCACACGGCGCATGATCGCGGCCACCGTCGTATGACGGCGATTCGCCTTACAGAGCCACTTTGCCGCCGTCAAATGCCGATCGGCGGTCAGCAAGTGGTTAAGCTTATGATCTACCAAAACCCCCAGATCCTTCTCCACTATGGATTCCCCCAGTTGTACTCCACCTAGTATGTATGATGCATGCATATTCTTGGCCTCAATAAAATGCTGAGTAAAATACTCAATAAAATACTCTTCTATATAATATAAATTTTTATTTTTGTTTTGGAAGGCCCCCATTACTTCATATGATATATATATATATTTTTTTTTCTTTTGGAAATCCCTTGTTTCCTTATACCCTGACATAAATATTCCTGGCTTGGGTTGGATGTTCCTCAAATCTTTATTAAATATTTTATGTTTGTGTTGGAGGTCCCTAATTTCTTTATAATATAAATATATTTTGCTTGTGTTGGAGATGCCCTATTACAGCAGTTCTCAACCCTTTCCTCAAGTGCCCTCAAAAGGCCATGTTTGCAAGTTTTCCTCTATCTTGCACAGGTGCTTTAAATTAGAGTCAATGGCTTGGTATTTTGGACAACTATTTTATCTAAGAGAAATTCCCAAAAAATGGCCTGTTGAGGGTACTTGAGGATAGGGTTGAGAACCACTGCCCTATTTGATTATGGCAAAAATATTTCCCGCTTGCATTGGAAGGGAACTGGGGAAGAACCATTTATGTCCTAAAGAAACAAGGGCACTTCAACACAAAAATGTATTTGACATAAATATTTCTTGCTCGAGTTGGAAGTCCCTCGTTTCTTTAGGACATAAATGTGGCACATGGCTGGGTGACATATGCTGGGGTTCTTCAATAAAGTGGCTTCAATTAAGTAGCATTTCCGCTCTGCACTTCAGCGATTGCACAAAGGGAAAATCTTCAGCAAACTACTTTGCAAAACACCAAACAGACTGCAGGTGAACTTGTTTCCCCATTCAGCTTTCCTTTCTCTCTATAACATGTGATACATTTTCTCACAGTTGTGACCTCTCTCCATAAAGTCTGTTTCTTTTCCCTCTCTATCCACCCTACAGCCTCTATATATCACCCTCACTTCTGTCCTCTCCTTATTACTGCACTCATCACTTCTTCCTAATTCTAAACCCACACGTTAATAAGACCTCCAGGATACTGAGACATGTCCCTTTATATTAATCCCACTCCCATATTGCCTCCCTCAACCTTCTGCTCCTCCTAACTTCTGGAGATATATCACCAAACCCTGGGCATCCATCATTTAACTGTAACCAATGCATCCATCATCCTGCACCATCTTGCAGCAGCCACAATCCACACAATTTAGTTTCCAATCCTCCTCTTCCCAAAACCAGCCTCCTCTTCTCCTGCACCTTTTGGAATGCCTGTTCTGTATGCAACTAACTCACCTCTATCCATGACCTCTTCATCACTAACGCCTTTAATCTACTTGCTGTTACCAAAACCTGGCTTTTTGAATTTGACACTGCTTCTCCTGGTGGTCTTCTCTGAACTCACTCCCCCCAGGTACTAGGTGTAATCCTGGACTCTGTACTATCCTTTCAGTCCCATATCCAATCCATGTCCAAAGCCTGCCACCTCAATCTCTGCAACATCTCCAAAATACACCGCTTCCTAACCAATGACACCACAAAGCTTCTAATTCACGCTCTGGTTATCTCTCGCCTCAACTGCCGCAACTCCCTCCACATATGATTATCTTTACACAGGCTTTCACCCCTTCAGTCCATCATGAATGCTGCTGCCAGACTCATTCACCTTGCCAACCGTTCAGTGTCTGCTAGCCCTTTTTGCTAATCATTTCATTGGCTTCCACTCACCCAACAAATAAAATTTACTAACAATAACTTACAAAGCCATCCACAACTCTGCCCCAGCAAAATCAGTAACCTAGCCTCAAAATATCAACACAACCATTCTCTTTATTCCTCTCAAGACCTCCTGCTCTCTATCATCCTATGAAACTCACTTCTCCAATCTGCCTAACTATCTCCTACTCTGTTCACTTTTAGACGATCCCTGAAAACCCTTCTCTTCAGAGAAGCCTATCCTGCCTCCACCTAACAACTGTATTTTCACTTTCTCCATTAGCTTACCCCCCCCCCCCCCAGTTATTACATTTTGTATCACTTGACCATCCCTTCTAGATTGTAAGTTCTAATGAGCAGGACCCACTGATTTCTCCTGTATTGAATTGTATTGTAACTGTATTGTCTGTTGGGGCTATACACATCCCAAATAATAATAATAATAATACATAAAAATAATAATCATCTCTTGCTTGGAAGTCCCACATTTCTTTATGACATAAAGATTTCTGGCTTGGGTTGGAAGTGCAAAATTTCTTAATGATATAAATAATAATTTTTGCCTGTGTTGGAAATCCCTCCTTTTTTATGGTATAAACATTTTTGCTTTTGTTGAACGTGTCTCATTTTATAACATACATTAAAAAGACAAAACAGCATACTCCCATGCAAGGAAAGCTTTCAAAATGCATAATTACCCATTTTGAAAATGTGTGTTTTACAGGGCTAAGCTTTGACTTAGGTTTGAGATCGTGAAACTTGAAAATCACCAAGAGATGAAGGTTGTAATAATTCACTGACTTCTAGAGGTAATGGCATAACCCAATGGTAATATTAAGAGTTGTAAGAAAATTCCTCACCATATTCCTCCACAGAGATGGTATGAACTGTATCCTTCACCCGGATGGAGTATTCTCCCAGTGTAGGCTCAGAGGAGAGTGGAAGGGAGAGCTCAGCCATTCCATGACTGAGACTTACATTCAGCCACTGGCCAATACGATTCTTTCCTGGGTCCTTAAAAGAAGTATGGGTTACTTTAATCTGTTTAATCTTTTAAACTCCTAGTTCTAAGACCATGCTATCCTGACTTGATGGTTAACAGCACTGAATTATGGGAGATGGAGTTTGGGGAATAAACTTTATCATGGCAGTTAATTGACTATTGGACTACAATTCCCAATGCGAGCTGGGTATAGAGAGAGAACTGCATTTTCTTTTTTTTGTTATTAAAAATAGTACAGCAAGTACACATTATGCATGGTACATATCGTTAGAACATGTATAATTAGAATAAGTCCTGGAATATAGACACATGGCTAATTTCGCCCCATTGGGCAAGAGTTTGTACATTCAAGAGATCATGTATAGATATTGTTCCTGTCTGATAGTCCAATGTAGAGAAAAATATACAGTATTTTCAGTAAAAGTCCATGCACGTCCATACCAGAGCATAATGGGAAGAAAACCGAGTTTATATGTGCAGGCCTATTGCTGGCTGTATATCTGCAGCCTGCATTGCTCGGGCATAAGAGTAAAAAAGAAAAAGTAAAAGAGAAAAACAAAACACACAGAGAACCCTCAAGGGGAACAGGAACATAAATCAACCTGCAGGTCTTGGGTACCATTAGGGGTCAGGAATTATTGGGGTGTGTGTACATTGTCAGAGGTGTGTGTATACGAGGAACCAAAGATAGAGTCATCCCACTTGCACCATGTTTTATTAAACTGGATCAAAGTGCCTTCATTTAAGGCTGTGATGTATTCCATGGCCTGTATCTCAGATACAGTGGAGGTGAGATGGCTCTGTGTGGGTATCTCCTCAGATTTCCAGTGCCTAAGAATTAGGCGTCTGGCTGCAGTTAGGATATTTGTAACTAGGTTTTTGTAACTTTTTGATATATCCTTAAATGGAAGGCCCAATAGATAATGTATAGGGTCCAGAGGTAGGTCCACAACCAGGACCTGTTCCAACACCCCTCTGACACTGGTCCAGAACTTCTGAATCTGGGAGCATGACCGGAGGACGTGGAACAGGGACCCAACTTCTCTAGAACATCTCCAGCATGCTGCCGAAATAGATGGGTTAATAGCATGTAGGAGTGCCGGAGTCCTATACCAGTACATAATGATTTTATAAACGTTTTCCTTATAGAGAACACATCTAGATGTTTTGGATGTATTTTCCCAAATCAGTCGCTAGTTAACCAGAGATATGGGTTGTCCAAGGGAATCAGCCCATTTTCTCATGTATATATGTGTGTGGTTTCCTCCAAAGGGGTAGCAGTCAGGAGAAGTTTGTATAGCATATATATTAGATGCGCCTGAGCCAGGCCCTGCATTGAGATGCGTTCAAAGTCTGTAGGCTGGTCTAGGGCTAATGTGGGTCTCAATGTTTGGAAAAAATGCAGAATTTGAAGATATGTGTAAAAAGAGTGAGGTGGTAAGGTATCATGCTGTTTCCAACTGTTCAAAGGACTGCGGTTTACGTGTTACATAGTTAGTCAGGTTGAAAAAAGACACTAGTCCATCTAGTTCAACCAAAAAAAAAAATAGGAAAATTATATATAACCATACAATCCCATATACAGTCCTTCACTCACAGTTGATCCAGAGGAAGGCAAAAAAACCCAGCAAAGCATGATCCAATTAGCTATAACGGGGGGAAAAAATTCCTTCCTGATCCCCCGAGAGGCATTCGGATTCACCCTGGATCAACTTTACCTAAAAATATTAGTACCCAGTTATATTATTTAACGTACATGAAGGAAAGAATCCAGGCCTTTTTTAAAGCAATCAACTGTGCTGGCCAAAACCACCTCTGGAGGGAGTCTATTCCACATTTTCACAGCTCTTACAACCTTTCCGTATTTGGAGATTAAATCTTTTTTCCTCTACAGGTAAAGAGTGCCCCTTTGCCCTGTGTGATGACCTTAAAGTAAATAACTCAACGCTAAGTTCACTATATGGACCACTTATGTATTTGTACATGTTAACCATATCCCCCCTTAATCGTCTCTTCTCAAGAGAATAAATTTAGTTCCTCTAATCTTTCCTCATAGCGGAGCTCCTCCATGCCTCTTATTAGTTTGGTTGCCCTTCTCTTCACTTTCTCCAGTTCCCCCATATCCTTTTTGAGAACTGGTGCCCAAGACTAAACTGCATATTCCAGATGAGGTCTTACTAATGATTTGTGCAGAGGCACAATTATGTCTCTATCTCTTAATACAAGAAAGGATTTGGCTTGCTTTGGAAACCTCAGCCTGGCATTGCATGCCATTATTAAGCTTATGATCTACCAAAACCCCCAGATCCTTCTCCACTATGTATTCCCCCAGTTGTACCCCCCTAGTATGTACGATGCATGCATATTCTTAGCCCCCAAATGCATAACTTTACATTTATCAATATTAAACCTAATTTGCCACATAATGCCACGTGTGGTAGGGTGAATTAGATGTTGTAGTTGGAATATATTTGGCTGGGCCCATGGGACTACATAAGCATGGGATAGACTGTCAGGTATATCAGGATTATTCAGGATATTAGTCAGATAAGAGCATGGGGGAATTAGAGCAAAAGCTTTGTTGTAATCTCACCAGATTTTCCTCGTAAAAACCATAGCGTTTTACAAGTCAATATGCGCCTTGGTCCTACTAGGCAAATTAGTAGAACTTAATAAGGAGGAAAGGATGGATTGTCTATATCTGACCGAGTTCTATTTCTGTCCATCTGGTTTTTGGAAGCCTGGTCATCCAGAATAGGGTCTGTCTGAGGTGGGCAGCTAAGTAATTTTTTGTTATATCTGGGGCCCCTAGGCCTCCTCTGTCTCTGGGGGTGAAAAGGATCAAACGTCTTATCCTGGGTTTCCTGTTGTGCCAAATAAGGCTGAAGAAGAGAGACTGCAGGCTCCTCAATAGGGCTGCTGAGACAGACACTGGAAGAGTTTCAAAAAGGTACAACAATTTTGTCAGAACAGTCATTTTTGGTACATTGATCCTGCCCAGAAAAGAGATATCATAGTTATTCCACTGATAGATGAGAGATTTAATGTCTTTGAACAGGGTTGGGAAGCTAGCAGTTTAGAGGTGAGAGTATTCTGAAGTGATATGGGCACCCAGATACTTAATAGATCGGGTACACCAATGATAGGCATAGTTTTGTTGTAACCTGATCAAACGGGGTAGCGAGATATTCAGTGGAAGAGCCTATTTTTGACATGTTAATCTTATAACCTGATAGGTCGCTAAAGGATCCTAAGATACTATGCAGGACAGGCAGAGAGGTATGGGGTTCTGTAAGCGTTAGCAGAAGGTCATCCGCAAATAATGAGAGTTTGTACTCTTGCTGTCGGGCTCTAACTGCCTTAATGCCCAGGTGTGATCTGATCGCCGCGGCTAGTGGTTCTAAGCAGAGCACAAAAGAAGTGGTGACAAAGGACAGCATTGCCTTGTACCGTTAAACATACGGAAGGTATCTGACATTGAATAGGGAAGTTTAACCTGAGATGTGGGCTTGGAATATAAGGCCTTTATAGCTTCAAAGAAAGGGCCTTTTATGCCTATATGCGATAAAATTTCCAACATGTATGGCCAACTAGAGAGAGCTGTATTTTCACAGACTAAATGCCCCTGGATTTCCTCTTTGCTGTGAGGAGATCAATGTGTGCACATCACTGCTCCTGTGTGCACATCAACCTACTACAAGCCTGCAGCCACATGCTGAGGACCAGAGTCACTCCAGGCAGATCCAGAAGTGAGTTGATGTCTGAACAGAGGGATATATGGTGCTGTGTCACTGGGACTGGTGAGAGGAAAATGCCATTACCTGTTGCTGCTAGAACACATAGGGACTGACCATCTAACTGGCAGCATTAGTTACTACATGTAGACTTTACTGGGACTGTACTCATGTGCACCACCATAAAGACTGGGCCCAACACTAACCGGCTGAAGAACTAGGGCTAAAGACTTCACTCAGATTGCTGCTTCACACAAATGTTGCCTATTGTTCAAAATAAGAGACACCTCTTTAGGGAGCATTAAATCTCAGCACTGCCATTCATATAGAGTGCACTCTAAAATGGATATAGCCTATTGTTTACAGAGGAGATATTACTGTTTTTTAATGCCATTGCTTATTGATGTTTACTCTAATTTAGCTATATAGAACTTCATTTTCTATGCTGCTATAGACTAGTGAACAAATTGTCTAGTGAACTGTGAGTGACTTAATCCTTTACTTCATCATTTATATGCATACTGCTATTTACAGCAACCCACGACAATATATTAGGCTCATTTTCCGCTAACCAGCCTGATGTTTGCTTTTTGATTTTGAACCTTAGTTGTGTGCAGGTTATCTATATTTTTGCTCCCAGTAGCAGTGCAGTATCTGTTTGCTTAACCTGATGTGTCAGTGGGACAGGTGTTGTTCTCAAGGTTGAGGCAGAAGAACAGAGAACCAAAGGGCTTCTGCAGGGGTAGTGCTACACTGAATTGTGGGATTGCCCATACAAAGTGCACATTGTTGGGATTTCATATATGCATTATCTATGGGGTCGGGCATTTATTTTATTTGTGTGTTTCTTTAACCCCATTTTACCCTAAAGTGGCTGATATATATTTTAAATATAGTGGCCCTTCCATTATGGTAAAGTTCCAAAAATCAAAATGCTCTTGTACTAAACCACAAGTAAAATACATGCACACACAACCTCTTAATGACATTTCAATTAAAAAAAAACTGCCTAAAGCTGATTTAGGATTGGTTGTTGTGGGCTACAGGCGTGCACTATGTTGTAACAACCATGTTGGTTATTCCATCTTTTTTAAAACAACTTGGACTATGCAGTTCTGACATAGACATAGAGAAACTGAACTATAACTTTTACTGACTACATCTTGGAAAAGAAAGCAAACAAAAATTAGGAGATAACATAAACATAACGGAAAGTATACTGAGTTTAAAATACCATATTGCTATTAGTTTAGACTTCAATATGAGTAAAATATTTTACCTGCAGTTCTACGACTGGAAGCTAAAAAAGAAAGACAAAAGAAAGATATTCAAAATTATGAATACAAATTTTAAATCCAATTTGCATTAGCCTTATTTATAGGTAACTGATTTTCATTACGTTTGTAATACTAGTTAAAGGTAATTATGTTTTTTCATTATTTAAATAACTATAAACGGTTTTTATTTTTTTTTACATTTTAGTGGCTTAATAACATCATGGGTTAATTTATCAATGTTTTTACTGAAGATTCACACAATGTTCACCCAATATCAAATATTTTTTATAATTAGATCTAATATGTAAAATGTGTGACTCTTGGGTGAAAGTTGTGTGAAGCTTGTATGAAACCACCAAAGACCTTAGTGTCTGACAACAGTTTCAAACCTTTTTCCTGTGTTCCTAAAAGTTGTGTTGGACTAAATTGAAAGCAAACCTGTGCTTTCTTCATTGGGGGCAAAGCAACAGCACATAGTTCACTTCCTTGTTCAGTGATGGAAGCTGAAGGAAATACCCACTAACACTAGCTGTATATATGAGCATGTGACACTTTATTTTACTGTGCTGGGCCAATCGGTGCTGTGACAAGTGGGGGCACAGGCCTGTGTACGTCATGCCACTCCCGATACCTAATGTCCCCACAGTGTTTCAACAGAATGAGGAAAGCCCTCATATGATTCCAATAAAAAGCCACAGCAAAATAAGCCCACTGTCATGGTTTCTTATGCAGAGGCTTTTAGTGCAAATCTTATGTGTGTTTTCTTCATGCCGTTTTCTAATGATGCAGGGGCTGGGAAAGTGGTAATGCAGTGTGCTTTGAAGGTTCTCTACCCAACACTCCTGGAAGTGTCAATTTTGCTTTATGATTGAAACAAAGATATCTATGCAGAAAGTAGTCAAATCATTGCAACCGGGAGGGTTTCTGTAATCACTATTAACCTCCCTGGCAGTATGATTATGTCAGATTTTTGCATTTCAAAGCGGTACATTGTTTTGCATAGAAATTTTTAAAGCTTTATATTGTAGGCCTGTAATTCTTAGGAATAACTCACTTAAATCTGTCCAAACAAGAGTCTAGTAGACATCCCGGGTATCATAAAATTTGAAACAACTGAATCATAAAATTATAATATAATAAATGATAAATAATTATCAAAAAATAATATAATAAAATGTATTCAATAATGTAATCAAATAAAAAACACTGAAATCTTCGCAGTTGCAGAATTGTCGCTGTCGTCACTTTCAGTGTCCGATGACAAATTTCCGCACAAATCAGTATCGCTCAATTCTGCAAGTGATTCTTATTTACTATCACTGTTTTCTAGCTGGTCAAAACCTGCTTTTCATGTAAAGGGGCGCTTATTGGATGCCATGGACATTCTCAATTTTCCAGGCAGAAAGAATGACAAAAAAGTGCATCCAGGGGACTGGACCAGCACTAGGAACAAAAGGGATGTGAAATGATTTGATACAGTAATGTGAACAGATTACAGTGTACTGTATGTGTGTGTGTTTCACATTTTGAACTTGCCGCCGGACTCTCAATGCAACGCTCGCAGGGAACAGAGCCCGGCATTATCGTGAATTGGGCGGAAGACACAGCCCGCGGACACAGCGGGGGGACATTGCTGGATCCAGGGGACAATGTAAGTAATGCTGCCTGGATACAGCGATGCAATCCCGAGTGTGGCTCAGGGTTACCGCTTTTGGTAATGAAAATTAACCGCGAATCACACTCGGGAATACCGCCCAGGAGGTTAACACAGATTTTCAGCTTGTCTCTTGTTTTCAAAGTAGCAGGTGGCAAAAGGGTCTCTTTACAGCTTACCTGTAGTAAATACTCTTAACCGGTTCCCGACCGCACGCCGTGTTTTAAATAAGCGGCGATTCGCATTTGGCCACCAGGGGGCGCGCGCACCCGCCGCACTCCTGGGGAGTGTGCCTGCGGCTCGGGCGGACCCGATGTCCGCCGGCAAGCCGCGATGAGCGATGTAAACACGGCGGTTCCCCGCCCTGTCAGTGGGGCATGAGAGATCTACTGATCCCTGTCACTGGGATCAGTTAGATCTCTCATGCCCATGTTAGCCCAACCCCCCCACAGTAAGAACACACCCAGGGAACACAGTTAACCCCTAGCTCTCCCCCTGCAGGTTAACCCCTTCACTGCCAATGACATTTATACAGTAATCAGTGGACATTTAAATTTCTGATCGCTGAATAAAATGTCATTGGTCCCAAAAAAAATAAAACCTAGAAGTTGAATGGTTACAATGCACAGCTGCACCAGATTCTGTGTGCACCAGTTTTGGTAAAATCGCCCCCAAAAATGTTCAATGTGCATTGGCTGCACCCTGGGAGCCTTAAGATCTCCTATATAAATATCGGCTTTGCAGGAAGTTAAGCACACCTCAAAGTAGTAGAACACCTCGCAATATAGTGAATATGCCTCCTAATTGGTATTAAGACATTAAAAATATTGGAAAATGCAGTGTTTGGAAACAAACAGAAGCTTGGAAATATTATGAAGCTCATAACAGTTAGTGTTATGGTTACAGGAAGAGTTGCCTTAGGGTATCACTTATTGTTGAAAGTTTGGTAAAACATCTTTCCCAGCATAATGTGTCTCAGTGCTGTGGGAAATTGGGTCTAGGTTTATGAAAATAGCGACTGAAAGAGGCACTGAGCAGGTGATGACTGTACAGTACCTGGTTCACTTTAAACTGCCAGCTAGTACCTTTTCTTGGAAAAATTAAAAAATAAACCTCACTCACTTACCACAATGTCTTTGGGTTGAAGATCTTCATTTATAGATAGAATTCTGAACTTTACTGCAAAAGACAAAATTTAATATGTTGTATGCTTCCACTCTAATCTTAGAGGTTTTTTTTTTAATGTATTAAAAAATTCTATTTTGTATATTAGATCTTTAAAAAAAACACAATTCTATGTATAATTTGTAATTATACATGTACAGCCATATTTTCATATTACACATGCAGACTTTGATTCCTACTTCACAATGATTTGTGCTTCATTACTCCTTTTCATGATGCATGTCTATGAGTTGGTTAATTCAATGAAACAATGCACTACCCAGGTTACTGCTATTTTATCCTAACAGATGTTCAGCAGCTAGCCCATGCACACATGGGTAGAATGTTGGGAGTAGTGTTGAGCGAACCCGGACTGTAACGTTCGGGTCCGTACCGAACTTTAGGGTGTCCGTGGCACGGACCCGGACCCGGACATTTCAAAAATCGTTCGGGGGCCCAGGCACGGTGCCTGTGGGATTTCAAGCCATGCCTGGGCTTGCAATGTCAGGCCCAAGCGAGTTGTGATGAGGGTTGTAAGATGGGTACACACGTACCCGATCGACGACTTGTAGACAATCCTATTTTATCGTCATTGGACCCATCACGTAACAAAGTAACTTAATTGGTTGAGTATCTGTACGTAGTACTTTTCCTCATTACTTCGTGTTTAGTAACACTTCATCCTTAGTTTCAGACGTACACATTATACTTTTATACCGACATGTACATATTAATGTTTAATATGTATCTTAACACAAAAAAAATTTCTAGATTATATGTTTTAT
>BLSH010347321.1:34965-49597 GCA_018402905.1 Glandirana rugosa | reverse complement strand
ATGTACCCCCATTGTGCCCTGATGTACCCCCATTGTGCCCTGATGTACCCCCATTGTGCCCTGATGTACCCTTATGTGCCCTGTGTCCCCATGTACCTCCATGTGCCCCGATGTATCCTTATGTGCCACCATGTGCCCTGATGTACCCTTATGTGCCCCCATGTGCCCTGATGTGCCCCCATGTGCCCTGATGTACCCCCATTGTGCCCTGATGTACCCTTATGTGCCCTGTGTCCCCATGTACCTCCATGTGCCCCGATGTATCCTTATGTGCCACCATGTGCCCTGATGTACCCTTATGTGCCCCCATGTGCCCTGATGTGCCCCCATGTGCCCTGATGTACCCCCATTGTGCCCTGATGTACCCTTATGTGCCCTGTGTCCCCATGTACCTCCATGTGCCCCGATGTATCCTTATGTGCCCCCATGTGCCCTGATGTGCCCCCATGTGCCCTGATGTACCCCCATGTGCCCTGACGTACCCGAGTTTAAGTGAGCTGGAGCCGCGCGTTCTAATGTCCTGAGAGCAGCCGACAAACAGAGAGGTAAAAGCAAGGCAATACCTGTTAAACAATGCACAAGCTAACGGAAAAGAACTTTTCTGAATAACCTGTGCTGCTGCATGTTGACAGGATGCGGAAGGACTGAGGTCTAGCCCTACACAATGATTACTCATCCCAGGAGGCCTTCCGCCATGTGCAGTAGTGGTGATGCCCCTGTACGGTCAGCTTGCTGCCAATTGATTATAACAGCTATTAAGTCTTTATTATGTTTTATGTATATAGTGTATTCTGTACATTTTCACATTACAATGATTAATGTATACCCCCTGCAGCTTGAATAAAACCTCAACTGAAACGCAGCAAATATGAACTGGCGACTCACCCTATCTGCTCATTGGCCTTAATTTTTCATCTTGCGCTGCTCCGCTAACAAAATACAGAACTTCTAATGGCCAGCATCATACTCTAAATAGCTCTGGATAGTGTGATCCTACCTGTGAAAGGTGGAAGCAAATGGGATCCCACTACCCAGATTTTTTTTCTTACAGTGGGACACTTTACTCTTAGGGATTTGATTGCATATTTTGCACAGTTTTTTACTCTGCACATTCTAAGAGACAAATTTGCACTTATTTTTGCACTTTAATACCATGGACATAGTTTGAATATAATAATTTTAATTATAAGCATGGCTTATATATGAATTTGTTTGCTGAAATAATTTTTATGCACTTATTTTTGCACATTTCAATATTAATTGACACTCTTGATGAACTTTTAGCTACGTTGGATTTTGTATATTGTTTGAATCATTATTTATTTGATAGATTTTTGATATTATTTTAGTTAGCACTACATCCTTTGCTATATATTCAATTTATCTGTGGGTTTGTGGTAACCTGTTTGAAGTTGGCAGCTGCTCACTACTGCAGTTGATCAAAAATAGGTGTTCGCATTAGTTGTTTATTTTAAAATATATAACGCAGAACCAGGCTTTAGGTCTAGTCCTATGGGGCAGGGGGACACCAGGGGGGAGAGGGGGGCTGGGGACCAAACTGGAGGGGGCAGGGAGATACAAGACAACCAGGGGACCCAGGGAATGAAGAGGTTCCTGCAGGAATCAGGGGCCCTAAGGAATGAACAGGGTGTTTGAGATGTAGGGGTCCTATGAGAAGGACCCTATGGAATGAAGGGGGCCCCCGATGGGAAGAAGGACCCTATGGAATGAAGGGGGCCCCAATGGGAAGAAGGACGCTATGGAATAAAGGGGTTGTAGGGGGGCCTATAAGAAGAAGACCCCTATGGAATGAAGGAGGGCCCTATAGGAAGAAGGGGCCCCTATGGGATAAAGGGGTTGTATGAAATGAAGAGGCCCCTATGGAAAGAAGTATTTGTATTGGATGTAGGAGGCTCTATAAGAAGGACCCTATGGAATGAAAGGGACCCTATGGGATGAAGGGTGCTCTATAGGAAGAAGGGGTCCCATGGGATAAAGGGGGATATGGGATGGGAAGAGGAGGCCCATAGTACATGAGCTAAATAATTGGCGAAAGCTATTAATTGCCCCTCCTCTGCATATTCATACTCAGCTCAGGTCATCATTCTTCATCCTCCCCTCCATCATTGGGGAGACATTCTTGGGAGGTATCCCCCAACCCCCACTCCCCAATAGCCTGCTGCACACACCATGTTCCATTCCCTATGTAGCGGTCACCCCTGAAAGAGGGGATGAATTTTTTCTATAGGTGATCTGCCCTACAGCTTACCAAACCAGCATGCAGGCTCGAGGTTTTGCAGTGTCGGGTGGGGAGGGGTCTGGGATTACTGGATACTCCAAAATGATGATGAGGGTTCCCTCCACGCAAAACAAACTCGCCCTGGCCCTGACAATTGTGACACGCCTCTGATCCGCTCCTGTAAGTCTTCCTTCACATGATGTGCTCTTCTCCCCCATGCTCCGGCATCATGAAAAAGATTTGCTTACTTGATTCCCCATCCTGCTAGACCCGCTTTCAGACAGTCTTTTCCCCCATGCTCCAGCAGTCTAAGGTCTTCTGATGTGATCAAGGCATCATCCCTCCAGTGGTTATCGACCCTGCTCTGTTCTTGATGATATCAGAGGACCTTAGACCTCTGGAGCATGGGGAAGGAGAACACATCATGTGGCGGAAGACTTATCACGTCCAGTGTAGGGCTATGGTTTCTGCATCAGTCTTGATGACATCAGAAGACCTTAGGCTGCTGGAGCATGGGAGAGAAGACTCTCTGAGAACCAGTCTAGCAGAATGGAGGATCAAGTAAGCGAATCTCCCTTTTTTCATGCTTCCTGGACCTAAACAAGCCCTTGCAGCGTGGGCACGATTTTATTGTCACATGACACTGCTGCCAGGGGCTTCCCCCTTCACCGGTCTTCCTTTTGGGTTTGCGTGCTCCTGCTGTGTGTATAGCATGGCTGTGATGACGCCACTCTCGTACAAATGCACAGGATACTGTTTTTGTGCATGTTTGCAAAATTAAAGTGGGCCGGTCTGGATGAAGTCCAGGGCCAAATTTTTGTGCCAGTCCAGCCCTGCCCTGGCCACATAAGCAAAGCGTTGGTATAGTTAAAAAAGGAGTGGGGGTTCTGCAATAATTTAGGCCTTATATGAATGTTGAGGACACCAAGAAAAAAAAAAAAACACACACAAATAAAATGGCATGAGGTTCCCCCAAGGTTTTACATCGGTCTCCTCTGGTATGGATTGGCAAAAAAATAAATAAATAAATAAAATAAAGTGTTTGATATCCCCAAAAAAATCTTTACCAAACCCTTATCCATGCAGCCTAGCTAGCCAGGAAAGGGGGGCATGCATTTGCCCCCTCTCTCCTGAATCATACCAAGCCATATGCCCTCAGTATGAGGAGTCACCTTGCCAGGGAAAGGTGATAAGGACAAGAGCCTTGATAAGGATGAAGGCCTCTTCCCCACAACCCTGGCCTTGTGATTGTGAGGGTTTATGGGCAGGATCTAAAAGTCCATTTTAAAGTTAAGGGGGTTCCCAGATACCCCCCATGTTGTCACAAAAAAAAAATGAAACCAGGAAAAAAAAAACACAGACAGACAAGCCCTTTAAAGTGGAATTCCAGGATAAAGCTAACTAATCTTAAAAATGTCCCCTCCCCCTCCTAACAATCATTCTGATTAGCCAGTAAAGGATCTGTATACTTATCTATTTTTCAGGCCACTCCTGTCCAATCACTTGATCTCCCCTGTGACAGCCAGCGCTGGCTGCAGGGGAGAGCTCTCTGGCTGACAATGCCAGAGAGTGGTGTCATCTATGGACCATCTGTTGTTGGCGCCCCCTTCTCTCCCCGTAGGGGGACAGAGGGGAGCTGGATGATGCACATGATACAGATCTTTCTTAGACAGATTAGTCAGAATAGGTTTTGGGGAGAGGGGGCATTTTAGCTTTATCCTAGAATTTAACTTTAATAATAATAAAAAAAAAAAGTCCCACACATTATGCACATCCACCATCAACCATGTTGTCCAGTGATGGACTCACCCACTCCTGAACGCTCATGTCTTCAACAGCTCATATAAGACCCCTTTCACGCTAAAAAAAGCACCTGAAAAGCTCATGAAAATCTATTTCCATTAAAATCAATGAATGCTTTTACACTGGGGCAGTGCGCTGGCAGGGCGGTGAAAAAACGCCCCTCTCCATTCAAATGAATGGAAAGCTGTTCAAAAGCACCTGAAAAGCTCTTCAAAAGTGCTCAGTATTTTACTGGCAGTTTAGAAGCACCTCAGTGTGAAAGGGTGAGTTCTTTCGGGTTACATTATTCACCATATTTGGTCAATGACATCACTGTGACATTGTCCCCTCTTAACATCCATAGCAGGCTCTCATCTAGGGTAAATGTCTGGTATAGAAAAATGGAGTCCCTGGGCATTTGTTCACAAACAAAACAAAGCTGCCAGAAGCTGTCATTTTGCCTGCAATTTAAAACACACTTTTTTTGTTTGTAAGCCCCTGTTTACACTGTTGCAACTTGTCATGCAATTTGACAGATCCAAATCGCATGACAAGTTGCACCCTCTTGTCGGCAATGGCAATGTTCAAACCAGTGCGACTCGGACTTTGCGGTGCCACACTGATTTACCAATTTAATAAAAGAGTTCCTGCAGTATTTTTTTGCAATTTCAGGTACGACTTGCATAGACATCTCTGTATGAAGTTGCATAGATGTCAGCCAAGTTGCACCTGAAGTCGCACTGACATGCAGCTTTAAAATCGTGTGATTTCAAGTGAAGTCATGAGATTTCAAAGCCGCATTTAATGTGAATGGGGCTAAATGTCAGATTTGCTGTAGTAGGATGTATATATCATACAGATGTGTCACTTAATAGGCAGGGACCGGGAACCCCCAGGACATGTGAATTAATAGAATTTAGCATTTTTAATATTTTAATTTTAGTACTTTAGCAGTACTAAAATCGTTGCTCTCTGCCAAACAAAATTGAAGACATTTTAATTTTGGCTTTGGTATATGTCTGCTAGGGCAGCGCTTAGTCCTCCATGCCATTTGTTTGACAATCCCTTGCATATTAGCTTATACAATGGCCAGAAAGGATTTTTAACATTCAGCTTTCATTGACTTCAATGGAGTTTGGATTTGGCATCTGAAATTGACTTATGTTCGCCGAGCTGTGCTTGAACAAAACCCAAGTGATTTTGGCTCATCACTAATAGTCATCCGGTGTTCCACAATGTGAGTGTGTTGCATGCTTCTATAATAGCCACCGGTGTGCCACCCATGCACCCTGAACAGCTCTGCACCACAATTTATGCATTGTGGTAACATGCGGTAAGCTGCTCATTTTAATGGATGTCACCCCATGACAGAGATGTGAACAAGCCCTCAAACTCAAATTTAGATGCAGATGCCCTTAATCAGTGATTATTCTTATACACAAGGGATCAAGCTATATTGTAGTTATACACAGCTGTTTTCTAGTTATACACTATACTCTAGTTAACGTCCACTCTTCTCGATACAAGCAAAACAACCTAAAACTATAGGAAAGTAAAAATGTATCACAAATACACTATATTACCAAAAGTATTGGGACACCTGCCTTTACACGCACATGAACTTTAATGATATCCCAGTCTAAAGCCTCGTACACACGGTTCGACGGTCTTACGACCGAACGGACCAAATCGCATGTTGGATAATGTAACTTGCACACTGAGATGCACTAAACGATCGTACAACCAACGTGCGACCAAGCTGAATGTAGTGACGTGTAATGAACGTATAAAGAGAAAGTTCAGATGCATGTAATTTGTGTCCGTTCGTTCCTGACTTCTGAGCATGCGTGTTTTGCACATTACAACTTGTTGGACCAACTTCTCTGTACACACGATACAACGGTCGTACAACCGCTTGTTGGTACTACCAAGTTTTCTAGTTTGCTCATACAACTCCTGTTGTACGAGCGTCGTACGTCGGCTGTTCTAATCGCACATACTGCGATTGTTTTGCATACAACGGTCGTTCGTACGACCTGTTGTATACGATCATCGAACCGTGTGTACGAGGCTTAAAGCCTCATATACACGGGTGCAACGGTTGTACAACCGAATGTCCAACTTTGGACCAAGTCGGATGTTGGCTGTTGTATCTCGCGTACTGACATGCACTAAGTCCAACCAAGCCTGACGTATTGACATGTTATGAGCGTATAACAAGGAAGTTCAGGTGAATGTGATTTGTGAATTAGGAGCGTAGGTTTCCCAGAACGGACACTTCCGGGCATGCATGTTTTGCACGTACAACTTTGTTTGACCAACTTCTCTGTACACCCGGTACAACAGTCGTACAACCGCTTGTTGTACAACCAAAGTTTTCTAGTCTGCTCATCCAACTTCAGTTGTACGACGGCTGTTGTAATTGTGCATACTAGCGGTCGGATGATCGTACAACAAAGTGGTTGTACGACCGTTGTTGTACAACCATTGTCCCGTGTGTATGGGCCTTTATTCCGGAGGGTGTAATATTGATTTTGCCCACCCTTTGCAGCTATAACAGCTTCAATTCTTCTGGGAAGGCTGTCCACAAGGTTTAGGAGTGTCTATGGGAATGTTTGACCATTCTTGCAGAAGCGCATTTGTGAGGTCAGGCACTGATGTTGGACAAGATGGCTGTCTCGCAGTCTTTACTCTAATTCATCCCAAAGGTGTTCTATCGGGTTGAGGTGCAGGCCAGGCCAGTCCAGTTCCTCCACCTCAAACTCGCTCATCCATGTCTTTATGGACCTTGCTTTGTGCACTGGTGCGCAGTCATGTTGAAACAGGAAGGGGCCATCCCCAAACTGTTCCCACAAAGTTTGGAGCATGAAATTGTCCAAAATGTCTTGGTATGCTGATGCCTTAAGAGTTCCCTTCACTGGAACTAAGGGGCCAAGCCCAACCCCTGAAAAGCAACTCCACACCATAATCACCCCTCCACCAAATTATTTGGACCAGTGCACAAAGCAAGACATGGATGAGTGAGTTTATGGTGGAGGAACTTGACTGCCCTGACCTCAACCTGATAGAACACCTTTGGGATGAATTAGAGCAGAGACTGCATGTCAGGTCTTCTTGTCCAACATCAGTGCCTGACCTCACAAATGTGCTTCTGGATGGATGGTCAAACATTCCCATAGACACTCCTAAACCTTGTGGACAGCCTTCCCAGAAGAGTTATAGCTGCTGCAAATGGTGGGCCATCTCAATATTGAACCTTATGGACTAAAGCCTCGTACACACGGTTCGACGGTTGTACGCCCGAACGGACCAAATCGTATGTTGGCTGTTGTACCTAGCATACTGACGTGCACTACACGATCTTACGACCAAGCCAAACGTAGTGTCGTGTTATGAACATATAAAGAGAAAGTTCAGGTGCCTGTAATTTGTGTCCGGCCATCCCTGACTTCTGAGCATGCGTGTTTTGCACAATACAACTTGTTGGACCAACGTCTCTGTACACACGATACAATGGTTGTACGACCGCTTGTTGGTACTACCAAGTTTTCCAGTCTGCTCATACAACCTCTGTTGTACGACCGTTGTACGTCGGCTGTTCTAATCGTGTCGATTTAGCATACAACGGTCGTTCGTACGACCTGTTGTATACGATCGTTGCCCCGTGTGTACGAGGCTTAAGACTGGGATGCCATTAAAGTTCATGTGTGTGAGAAGGCAGGTGTCTCAATACTTTTGGTCATATAGCGTATTTAAAAAGGTGTAACAGCTTTAAGAGCTCAACAACTGATCAAAGAATGCTCAACACAGCAATCATATATTTACTTAAGCAAAATGAAGTTACTTACAGTTTGGCTTCCACAGAGCAGAGGATGTGAAGGAGGACTAGACCAGTACACAGCACCCAGGACACCATTGTGCAGGGCTGCAAGGCTTAGCTAGACTGCCTGAAAAATATGCAGCTGCCTTTGTATTTTTTGCTGCCTCCATACACCCCCCTCCGACCCTGCAGGGCATGGGCTTCACAGCAAGGCCACTGACCTCAAAACAACAAACATGCCTTAGGCAGTAACTGATCAGCAGATGAGTTGCAGGACTAAGAGGATTTGCAAATAATTACTTTAGATATTATGTTTTCATCAGGCACACATCTACCCACATGTTTGAAGAACTCTGTAAGCTTACAGGGATGGTCAAGCTTTTCAGATTTTACTATAAAGTACACTGGTTTTGCAAACTGAAACAACATTTCTTTTGTGTGCTGAGCATAGAAACATTTATCTAAAGCCAACATTTTATTTTTGTTTTGAATTAAATATACAATGGTGAAATGTATATTTAAAAATGTATAAAAAGTGCTGCACTCAAAAAAGAACTAGGGGTTGATTTACTAAAGCTGGAGAGTGCAAAAACCGGTGCAGCTGTGCATGTTAGCCAATCGGCTTCTAACATCAGCTTGTTCAATCAAGCTTTGACAATAAAACCTTAAAGCTGATTGGTTTCTGTGTGGAGCTGCACCGAAATTTGCACTTTCAAGCTTTAGTAAATCAAGCCAATAGTGTTAAATACATTCACATGTGAACAGATGTATAGTAAAAAATGAAATCACCATCAAATGAAAAAAAGTCCATACGTTGTGAGGAAACACAAAGGCAGTGTACAACAGTCCACCACAGCAGATGTATAAAATAATTCTCCCAGGTTCACATGTGGTAAATCCTCTAACAAAAGAAACTGTCTCCTTTAACAAAAGACGTGTCAGGAAAACCTTCACCCGAACACTGCTTGTGTATATAGATCCACCTTACCAGATGGCAAGACCACCTATGACTGATGGTCAAAACACACCCTTAAGCCTCGTACACACGGGAGGACGATCGTATACAACAGGTTGTACTAACGACCATTGTATGCGAAATCGATCATTCGTATGCGCGATTAGAACAGCCGACATACGACGGTCGTACAAGGGAGTTGTATGAGCAGACTAGAAAACTTGGTCGTACCAACAAGCAGTCATACGACCGTTGTATCGTGTGTACAGAGCAGTTGGTACAACACGTTGTATTGTGCAAAACACGCTTGCTCAGAAGTCAGGAACGGACAGATGCTAATTACATGCACCTGAACGTTCTTTCTGTGGTCGTACGATCGTGTAGTACAGTCAGTATGCAAGTTACATTGTCCAACATATGATTTGAGACGATCGTAAGTAAGATCGTCGTCCCGTGTGTACGAGGCTTTAATATGATTGATGCTGGAGAATTGCTAGATCTCCAATGATCTTCCATGTATCACTCAAAAGACATCCACCGAAAACTCCACAGTAGGTAGAAAAACTCTCATAGTGTAGTAAGTAGGTATACCGTTTTTTAAAAGGACTAAAAATACTCCAAGGGTAACAATATAAAACAAGCGTAATCAAGTATTCCATCAAATAAACATCCAATCTTTCTCCTCGTGCTGCACACCAGCCCACTTCCAGGTCCCGGCTTGCATGATCGCAATATGTATGTCTAATGCATATTATAAAGCAGGCAATCAATTTTATAAGGAATTTTTACAGCAAATATCATCTTGATTTTGAAACCTTGGAAGGACCCTGAAAATATGGCATCCTACCATTCTGTCTCACTTCTGAATACGTACTCCTATTGATGCTGATCATGGCAGGAAGATTGATGAGGGTGGTTGGATAATGGTTTCATAAAGACAAGTATGGCTTTACGTCTGGCTGGTAATATAGAAAAACATAATATGGTAATGGTGGTATGACAATATATAAGGAGGGAATAGGGGAACAATCTTCCAGCTTTGGTTTCTTGGCAGATGCCAAGAAGGCTTTTGATCATGGGCGTCCGCAGAACTTTTTTCAGGGGGGGGCATCATTTTAGGTCACCCATGTGCCGCCCCTTTCAACAATGTCATGAAGGGGAGGTGCTTAGCTGCGATTCGCAATTATTTATTTTAAAGGGGGAAACGGCAGACTTTATTCCAGACATATGCTATGTACAGGGTGCAGATTCCAGGCGTGTGCTATGTACAGGGTGCAGATTCCAGGCGTGTGCTATGTACAGGGTGCAGATTCCAGGTGTGTGCTATGTACAGGGTGCAGATTCCAGGAGCGTGCTATGTACAGGGTGCATATTCCAGGCGTCTGCTATGCCAGTATGCATACCCAATCCCCCCCACAGAGCTCTCTTTCCCCCACGTAAGAGAATTGTCTATAACTCACAGTGGCAGGTCAGGCTCCTGGCACAGGCTTCTGTTGATACATGCTGCAGGCTTGAGCGGCTGTGGATAACCCGCCCTGCCCCCTCCTCTGTCTGTATATGCAGAGCAGGGAAGGTTTTGTGTGTGCTGACTCCCGATGCTAGAGGCCAGTGCTCAGGGCTGGTGCAAGGATTTTTGACACCTTAGGCGAAACCTCATTTTGCCGCCCACTTTGGCTCCGCCCCTGGCTCCACCCCCTTGCCCTGTTCATGTATATGATGGAGGTGGCAGAGGTGGAGATTTTTGCAGCGCCTCTCTACCTATTTCTTTAGCGGTGGTCCACAGGCCCGCACCTGTGCCTCTGGACCCAGCCTAAAGAGAAATAATGGTGGCACCGGCTCGCTTCCTCTTGCCAGCCATGGTCCGCAGGTATATGGACAGACTACGTTAGTATAATAGACAGGCTGGGGTAGTATATGGCCAGGCTGCTGTAGTATATGGAGGGAAATTGCAGCAAGCGCAGAACTACATGCAGAGCTTCCATCTCACCCACCCCAGCCGGTTCCATCATTAATGCAGCACTTCCGGACCAGCCAGCCGCTCTCTCCCCTCCTCTTCTCACTGCCACTGCTAGGGTGGCACTGCAGGCAGGGGATAGAGTGGTCCTGGAGAAAGTAATGGGGGTGGAGAGGGCAAACTGTTTCTGCACAGAGCGCAGGGGTGTGTGCTGCCAGCCGTGGCTCTCCAGTGACATGAGTGATCGATACAGAGCAGTGACGGATCAACAGTGGCCGGGCTCCCTCGACGGCAGTGCGTCTAGGCGGCCGCCTACTCCACCTAGCGGTAGAGCCGGCCCTGCCAGCGCTGCCTTAACACTGGACAATAAAAAGCCCTGCTGTCCACAGTGTAATCTTCCTTCCTGTGCCGGGTGCCCTCTCACACTATGCGCACTGCGCTCGGGTGATTAGGGTGTGCTTCCCTGGGCACAATCCGTGCACACACCTATGGCGGACACCTTGCGATCCCTGATTCCGGGGGGGGCGCTTGCCCCCCCTTGCCCCTACCTGCAGACGCCCATGCTTTTGATAATATTTACTGGAAACATATTGATAACACGATGGGGGAATTCAATTTTGTAGGCAAATTAGCCCTCTCATCCCATTTATAATTTGCCAATTGAACCCTTAACTCAATTTTTAACCACTTCAACACTAGGCCTATTTTGTGGACTTGGTGCTTACAAGATAAAACCATTTATTTTTTGCTATAACATTACTTAAACCCCCCAAACAGAATAAAATGGTGGTCGTGGCAAAACTTTATGTTGCACCGTATTTGCGCAGCAGTCTTACAAGCGTGATTTTTTAAAAAAAAAATTCACTTTTTTGAGTGAAAAAATAAGACAACAGAAAAGTTAGTCCAAATTTTTTCCATATTGTGAGAGATAATGTTACACCGAGTAAATTGATACCCAACGTGTCATACTTTGAAATTGCGCCTACTCGCAGAATGGCGACAAACTTAAAATCTCCATTGGCGACGTTTAAAAGTTTCTACAGGTTACCAGTTTTGAGTGATAGAGGAGCTCTAGTGCTAAAATTATTGCTGTTGCTCTAACGATCGTGGTGATACCTCACATGTGTGGTTTGAACACCGTTTTCATAGGCTTACGTATGCGTTCGCTTCTGCGCGCAAGCTTGCAAGGATGGGGCGCTTTAAATTTATTTTTTTTCTTATTTATTTTACTTTCTATTTTTTAATTTTACACCGTTATTAAATAAAAAAAAAATGATCACTTTTATTCTTATATACATTATACATACATAATGTAAACATTCCTTGTAATAGACAAAAACAAGCCAGGACCTCCTAAATATGAGATCTGGGGTCAAAAAGACCTCAGATCTCATATTTACAGTTAAATGCAAAAAAATAAAAAAAATGACAGTCCAAAAAAAAGGGGCCCTTTAAGACCGTTGGGTGTAAGTGACATGTGACGTCACTTCCGCCCTGCAATGTTATGGAGCCGAGTGGGCGGCATCTTCCGCTCACTCGCCTTCCAGTGCAGGGGGGGAACAGATCATCTCCGCCGCTGCCGACGGTCCGGTAAGTGGGGAAGATGACAGGAAAGTGGCGGGAGGGGTGGAGGGGGGAGGTGGCGAATTCGCCGCTAAGATCTTTTTATCTGAAAGAGAATCGCTGACTGTAAAAAACGGTATCTGAATGGTGCCTGCCGCTGCAGGCACCATTCAGATATCTCCACTCACACCCAAGGACGTCATATGACGTCCGGCGGTGCAGAAGTGGTTAAGAATAGAAAATCCTGGCTTGTCAGTGGGTGCAAGAGCCATAACATTTATGACTATCTACAGATGACCTGGAAACACACTATCTACACCTTAACCTGATAATACACATGCTAAAAATTGAATTGAGGAGTTTGGATTGTGTTTTGGCTATTGGTTATACCCAGTGAATGAAGATATACAGAGGGCTTGGGAATATGTTTGTAGAAGAAATAATAATTTTAAACATTCTGAGTATCTCCCGTCAATGGGAAACCCCAGCTTTGACCCAGGTTTAATCAAAAGGTCAATCTTTGGGAAACCCCTATCTCTTGTCCTAATCCTTTTGAATTGAATGTGGTGCCCTGCATGGGAAAAACATTCACATACATTTTTCTGTCCATTCTTGTGCAATGGCAGCCCAATCAAATGAATGGATTGCTTTGACCAACCACATGTTACTGCATTGAAGCAGACAGGTGTGAAGCCAGCCTTAAGGCCCGTACATACGATGTAACGGTGATACAATAACGGTCCTACAACATCTTGTTGTACGATAATCCGACCATTAGCAGGCACGATTACAACAGCTGACGTTCAACAGTCATACAACAGAAGTTGGCTGAGCAGACTAGAAAACTTTTGTTGTGCAGCAAGCTGTTGTACAACTGTTGTATCGTGTGTACAGAAGTTGGCCCAACAAAACTGTACATGCAAAACACGCATGCTCAGAAGTCAGGAACACCCGGAAGTGTCCATTCGTGTAAGTCTACATTCCTAATTCACAAATCACATTCACCTGAACCTCCTATTTATACGCTCGTAACACGTCACTAGGTTTGGCTTTGTTGTATGATTACTTAACTCATGTCAGTACGCTAGACACAACCTTCAACAGATGTTTTTGGGCAAAAGTTAAACGTGCGGTGGTACGACCATTGCACCGTGTGTACGAGGCATTAGTCCATCAACCAGAATATCTCAGACCCAGAAGAGTGCTCTGGAAAATGTTCTTTTTTCAAGATTCAAGAAATGTATTGTCATTTTACCATGCAAATCAGAATATGCAATACAGCGGCGGTCCAAAATCACATAAAAACGTTGCGTTAGTGCTCTTTTGAAAATTTTTGTCTACCTAATTTAATTATACAATTTTAATAGCACATAAAGAACAGAACTTGCCACCATCCATGGTCAATTTTAGGATGGGATTGTGAGATTCAGATTACTAGCTTCACGTTCAAATATTCAGATTTACAATATTTACAAAAATTCTCAAAACTGGAAAAAAGTTTTTTTCTTGGACTCTTCAGTATTTTCATTGGTTATTTGTCGTCTGCCACCAGATTAATAATCTTAAGGATTTGTTAATTACGTTGTAAATAGACGTTTCATACTTAGTTCTTGCTAAGGATTGTCAACTGGGCACAAAGGATGCAGTTCAGTATATAGAATCAGTGCCACTGATAAAGCTGTACAGCCGGTCCTCCTGTACTGGGCCACGGCCCCATCAGTTCAAAAGGGGGGCCGTGTACCTGCTAAGCAGGAGAGCACTCTATACTGCCTTATTGCACACACTGATCTTCTTGTGGTTCCCCGTGCAGCACTGCCAGCCAGTGGCGTAGCGTGGGTTGTCAGCGCCTGGGGCGAGGTAACTAATTTGCGCCCCCCAACTCGCAGACTTGCCTATTTTCAGCAAGCTCCGGTCTGGTTACATGATCCCCTGTGTTAGTCAGCTGTGGCTGAAGGGGAGAGGAGAGCATGCTTGACAATGGCTGCTAAAGTCTGGAGTGGTGACATCATGCATGGGTTCCTATGTCCCATCTGTTGTTGGTGCTCCTTCCTCTCCCCTGCATACACCACTGGCTCACACAGGGGTTGACATGACCAGACAGCCTGAAAATAAGTGTTGCATCTTTTATACATAGGTTAGCCATCATAGGCGTTAGGAGTGGGGATTTTATAAAATTTCAGTTAATGGAAGCTACATATGTCAAATTCACACTATAATACTTGGGTCTGGCCTCGAACGACTTTTATCCGTTCAGACGCTCAACCCCCCGCGTTTAATCAATGGAGCGGGGTCCGCGACTGTTGGGTGCGATGCGGTGAC
>BLSH010347321.1:7239-21408 GCA_018402905.1 Glandirana rugosa | reverse complement strand
CTAACAATCAGCTATAAAGCCATCCACAACTCTGCTCCCAGCTACATCACCAACCTTGTCTCAAAATACCAACCTAACCGTCCTCTTCGCTCCTCCCAAGACCTCCTGCTCTCCAGCTCCCTCATCACCTCCTCTCATACTCGCCTCCAAGACTTCTCCCGAGCCTCTCCCATCCTCTGGAACTCCCTACCCAATCGGTCAGAATGGCCCCAAATCTATCCACCTTCAAGCGATCCCTGAAAACTTTTCTCTTCAGGGAAGCCTATTCTGCCACCACCTAATAACTACACTCCTTTTTTCTCAATCAGCTCATCCCCCGCAGTTTACTGCCCTTTTGTATCATTTAACCCTCCCTCCTAGATTGTAAGCTCTAACGAGCAGGGTCCTCTGATTCCTCCTGTATTGAATTGTATTGTAATTGTGCTGTCTGCCCTAATATTGTAAAGCGCTGCGCAAACTGTCGGCGCTATATAAATCCTGTATAATAATAATAATAATAAATAATAGGGGATAATGTTTTCTCCATAGTTGGAGAGACTGCGCCACTATAGAGTTAAGATTAAGAATATTTTTCATGGGGATTGTCAAGGTCCATAAGATTCCCTTTAGAGAGTATGGCTTGATTGAGAGTTTTTCAAAGGATATCCATTGAATATCGTTCTCTCCGGCAAACCATTGGGCTGTTTGGGAGAATCTTGCGGCTAAGTAATAAAGCCAGATGTTTGGAAGGCCAAAACCACCGTGAGATTGGGGTCTATATAACAGTGTATTACTGCATCTTGGCTTTCTATCTGACCAGACAAATTTATTGATAGTGCTTTGGATGGTGTCAATTTTGTTTTTTGGAACCAGTATAGGTAATGCTCTAAATAAAAACAATAGTTTTGGTAATATGGACATTTTTATGGCACAAACTTTACCAAGGAATGAGATACGAAATGTGGACCAAGATTTGAGATCTGAGGTGATCTTAGTGAAAAGGGAGGTATAGTTATGGTATATGAGAGTTTTTAAAGATGGGGAGATATTTATGCCCAAATATTTAAACAAAGTGGGGCACCATTTAAAATTAAATTTCTTCCTAATGTCTGAACTAACGTTTTGGGGAAGGTTTATGCCCATAGCCGAGCATTTAGAGAGGTTAACCCCCAAGCCCGAGATGTTATAGAAAATGTCTAATTCTTTAGTAAGAGAAAGTACAGGGTGGGCCATTTATATGGATACACCTTAACAAAATGGGAATGGTTGGTGATATTAACTTCCTGTTTGTGGCACATTAGTATATGTGAGGGGGGAAACTGTTCAAGATGGGTGGTGACCATGGCGGCCATTTTGAAGTCGGCCATTTTGAATCCAACTTTTGTTTTTTCAATAGGAAGAGGGTCATGTGACACATCAAACTTATTGGGAATTTCACAAGAAAAACAATGGTGTGCTTGGTTTTAACGTAACTTTATTCTTTCATGAGTTATATACAAGTTTCTGACCACTTATAAAATGTGTTCAATGTGCTGCCCATTGTGTTGGATTGTCAATGCAGCTCACCTGGTATTGGTTTTTACTGACCATAAAAACCATAAAAAAACATATGCTGTGAAGATACGAGATGTGCAGCACCTGAAACTACGGATACTGGTAGCTTGTGCTAGCATTTCTCCTGCGGTGTTGCTATCAGTGTGTGAAGAGTGGGAGAAGAGGGTTGCATTGACAATCCAACACAATGGGCAACACATTAAACACATTTTATAAGTGGTCAGAAACTTGTAAATAACTCATGAAAGAATAAAGTTAAAACCAAGCACACCATTGTTTTTCTTGTGAAATTCCCAATAAGTTTGATGTGTCACATGTCCCTCTTCCTATTGAAAAAACAAAAGTTGGATTCAAAATGGCCGACTTCAAAATGGCCGCCATGGTCACCACCCATCTTGAAAAGTTTCCCCCCTCACATATACTAATGTGCCACAAACACAAAGTTAATATCACCAACCATTCCCATTTTATTAAGGTGTATCCATATAAATGACCCACCCAGTAGAGAGGACAGAGGGCCAGATAGAAAAAGAAGGACGTCATCTGCGTACAAAGAGAGTTTAAATTCATGGGAGCCAATCGTATAACCTTTAATGTTTGGGTTGTTCCTGATGACACAAGCAAGGGGTTCAATTGCAAGGGCAAATAGAAGGGGTGAGAGTGGACAACCCTGTCTGGTGCCTCGTTTTATAGGAAAGATATCGGAGTTACAACCTGGGATTCTAATTCTGGTTTGCGGGCTATGATAAAGGGCTTTGAAGCCATGTATAAACTTTGGAGGGATACCGAATTTGGGGAGGAGAAAATTGAGATATGACCAATTTACGCTATCAAATGCCTTATTTATATCCAGGCTAAGTAGGCATGTGGGTTTAGTTTTGATGTTGGCATCTTGGATTATATTCGTGACTAGCCTAATGTTATCTGTGATTTGTTTCCCTGGCATGAAGCCTGTTTGGTCCGGGGCTATAAGAGATGTGATAGAGGGTGCTAGTCTGTTTGCAAGGATACGGCCAAAGATTTTAATATCATTGTTTAGAACTGAGATGGGACGAAAGTTTTGGGGTAATGAATGATCTTTGTTTGGTTTGGGGATTAAAGACATATTTGCTAATAGCATTTCAGGGGGGAACTGATTTCCATGGAGAATATAATTAAAGAGATTTGAGAGTTTAGGGGCTATTATATGCGCAAATTTTTTGTAATACATAGTAGAGTAGCCATCTGGGCCAGGGGCGGTTGAGGACTTTAAAGATTTTATGACTTCAACGACCTCTTTTTCTGAGCAAGGTTCGTTAAGAGCCTCAATTTGGTTGTTAGTGAGAGTGGGAAGAGTTATATTATCTAACCAGCTGGTGGAGCTAAGGGGCGGAGGAGGGGGGGATTGTAGAGAGGAGATTTTTATAAAATCTGTAAAAATCTCCAAGACCTCTTTTGGGTGGGTAGTTAAATTACCATTATTATGTCTGAGTTTATATGTGTGAGTGGGGTTGTTTGATTGGTTTAGTTTTTTAGCAAACGTTGAGGATATGGCATGACTGTGGAGCAGAAACTTTGACCTAGAGAATCTCATGGATTTTTCAGTATCAGATGAAAGTAGAGCGTCAAGCTCTGCTCTTTTCTTATGAATCTGTACATTTATGTCTGCCGGTGGGGAATTATTTAGTTTGTTATATAAATGATTTATCTGAGTGGTAAGGTTTTTGATATCTATGAGTCTGTTTTTTTTATTGTTAGAGGCAATATTAATTAGGTGGCCTCTGATGGTGGCTTTATGTGCCATCCAAATATTTGTGGGAGAAGTGTCCTCTCTATCATTGATGGAGAAGTATTCCTTTAATTGTGTTTCAATTTGAGTTATAGTGATAGGATTTGTTAGCATAGAATAATTTATTCTCCAGTTAAAGGGTGTCGGGGCAAGGCCTATATTTGAGGTATGGAAGGAGACAATTAGGTGGTCAGACCAGGGGCAAGGGTGTATGTCTGCTTTTGATGAGTTGGCCAACAATATAGGGGTGGTAAATATATAATCAAGTCTCGAGTGGCAATCATGAGGGTGGGAGTAGTAGGTATAAGATCTACACCCTACATTATGAGCTCTCCGGGTATCTATCAAATGGGATTAATTTAGAGAACGTGTAAGAGTTTTTGGGAAGGCTTTAGAAGATAGAGTGGTATGGCTTCTATCCAATAAAGGGTTAGCAGTTAGATTGAAATCACCTCCTATGATAAGATGAGTAGAGTTGTAATTGGATAAAGTATTAAAGAATTTGTTAAAAAAGATAGCTTGTGATTCATTTGGGGCGTAGACTGAGGCAATTGTAACCTTTTTCCCATTGAGAGAGCCCCTAATAATTAAGAAGCGACTATCAACATCCCGATATATATTCTGAACATCAAATATAACAGAATTGCGAATGAAAATAGCCGTGCCTCTTGTTTTATTGGAGAATGAGGTACAGTAATGCTGGCTATATGCTGGGAAGCAAAGTGGGTTTCTTGCATGAGTATTATATCTGCTCCAAGGCGCTTATAGTGGCGAAATTACTTTTTTCTTTTATATGCGTTGGTATGCCACGCGCCAGTGGTATTGTTTGTTGTGAATTTTTTAGCAGCTGCTGTTGTAACCTATTTTTATAGGGAATTTTGTATGGTTAATGTTTAAACAGCGCGTTGCTAGTGTAATGAATTAATCTTTCAGTAGTTATTTATTTTTTCCTTCATCTGCTATGTCTGGTTGTTAATGCTGCTGTAGCCCATATGCCAACTTATATGTGGGTGCTTGGTAGTAAAACGGTATAATAATAGATATAAATGTGATAAAATGTGATAAAATGTGATGAAATGAAATGCTTGATCACTGTTTTATGCCACTTCTATCAAATATAGCTCTATCACATATGCTGAAGATGCTATAGTGCTCTCAGGTTCTAATGCAAACATAAACCAAAGTGCCAGTGCAACATGTGTGATAATTTATAAATTTCCTTGGTTCTAAAATCTTTCAATCCTGTTGTTAATGCTGCTGTAGCCCATGTGCCAAGGTAATTAAATTGACCATATAATAATGGATATAAATATGATGAAATATGATAAAATGCTTAATCACTGTTTTATACCAGCTCTATCAAATATAACTCTATCAAATATGCTGAAGGTGCTATAGTGCTCTCAGGTGCTGTTTAAAGTGCAAACATAAACCAAAGTGCCCGTGCTACATCTGTTATAAATTATACATTGTAAATTTCCTTGGTTCTAAAATCTTTCAAACATGCAGTCCATTTTTATAAATGTGAAATCTTCGATTCTTTGATAAAGTGCTCGTGCCGTGCCTTGTGTGGTTAGATAAGAAGATCTTTTTGGGTATTGTACCCCACTTACCAGATCCCGTTGACTTTCCAACCGTACGGTGTGGAAAAGTCAACCTGCGCTTTTGGTCTATAATCCGACCTTGGATATACGCCTCCTGATCCTGTGCTCCATCTCCGCTCCCGGTGGTATTATGTAAAAAAGGAAAGACTCCTCATCGCGTATTTCGTATAAAAGAATTACACTTTATTGGCCCATAAAAGGTAACAACTTATAGATGGCAGAAGTAGATAAAACGATCAACCCTCCGGCCGATCTCTATCCGTGACCGCCTGGTGTCTCTCTGCTACTATTTGCGTGTCACCTGGGCGTGCATGCCTTGTGTTCCATCTTACGCGTTTCGTCACAGCATAACTTCATCAGATGAACAGATGTTCAAGTTCAAGTGACACACAGACTTTCCAGATGTTTGCAGAACAGATGTTCACTTATTCCCGGTTTCATTTAAAGTGACACACAGACTTTCCAGATGTTTGCAGAACAGATGTTCATTTATTCCCGGTTTCATTTAGAGTGACACACAGACTTTCCAGATGTTTGCAGAACAGATGTTCACTTTCTTCCCGGTTTAATTTAAAGTGACACACAGACTTTCCAGATGTTTGCAGAACAGATGTTCAGTTATTCCCGGTTTCATTTAAAGTGACACACAGACTTTCCAGATGTTTGCAGAACAGAAGTTCAGTTATTCCCGGTTTCATTTAAAGTGACACACAGACTTTCCAGATGTTTGCAGAACAGTAGTTCAGTTAGTCCCGGTTTTATTTAAAGTGACACACCCAGTTTCCAGATGTTTGCAGAACAGTAGTATGGTTTCTCCCTGTTTTAGTTAAAGTGTTACACAGAGTTTCCTGATGTTTGCAGAACAGTAGTTCAGTTATTCCCGGTTTCATTTAAAGTGACACACACAGTTTCCAGATGTTTGCAGAACAGTGATATGGGATCTCCCGGCTTATTTATACTTTTTTTACATAGTTTGAAGATGATTTTAGAACAGTTATATGGCTTCTACCGTTAATTAATACTTTTCAGACCCAGTTTGAAGATGGTCCACATCCACCTCCATTTTTTATTTTTTTATGTTTTTATTTTTTAAAAAATGCTTTTAGTTATTTCCCTGTCCCCATTTCTTTGTAGGGCACTTGTCCCACCCTTACCCCCATTTCTTTCCTTTTGCAGACCTCTAGGACTTTCCAGGGCTTTCTTACATCCATTTTTGTGCCTAAAAGTTCAGGTCCCCATTGATTTCAATGGGGTTCGGGGTCTGGGACAAAGTTCGGGTTTTGTCCGGACCCGAACCCGGACTTTGTCCCAAAGTTCGGCCGAACCAGCAGAACCCGGACTTCTAGAAGTTCGCTCAACTCTATTTACTACCACTTTAAGAAGCAGATTGTTATTGCCCTGACAGTGAAAAACCCCCTGCGCAGTTTAAAGTTAAACCGATTCTCCTCCAATCTCATTGTGTGGCCCCGTGTCCTCTTACACTCCCTGAGACTGAATCGTTTTTTTATATGCTGAAAATCCAAATTGGGGTATTTGTAAATCACTATCATATCTCCTCTCAAGTGTTCTTTCTCCAGCGAAAATAAATTTAGTGTTTGCAATTGTTCCTCATAACTGAGGTCCTCCAGACCCCTTATTAGTTTTGTTGCCCTTCTTTGGACTCTCTCCAGTTCCAGCACATTACATCTAAGGACTGGTGACCAGAACTGGACAGAATACTCCATATGTGGCCTAACCAGTTCTATAAGTGGCAGGATTATCATTCTCTTTGGAGTATATCCTGTTTTTTATGCATGTTAATATTCTGCCGGCTTTGGTAGCTGCAGATTGACATTGTATGATATTGCTCAATCTGTCATCCACTAGGACCCCCAGATCTTTCTCAGCCTTAATTCCCCCAGGGGTTCTCCTCCTAGTGAGTAGTTTGCATTTATGTTTTTTGCCCTCAAGTGCATTACTTTACAATGCTCCAAATTAAACCGCATGTTCCATGTATTTGCCCACTCCATTATTTTGTTCAGGTCTTTCAGTAATATTTCTATATCCTGATGTGAAGTTATTGCCCTGCTTAATTTTGTGTCGTCCGCAAAAACTGAGATTGAGCTATTTATCCCACCCTCTATATCATTTATGTATAAATTGAATAGAATTGGTCCCAAGGCAGAACCCTGGGGCACCCCACTTACCACTTCAGACCAGTCAGAGTACATGTTATTTATCACTACCCTTTGGAAATGCTCCTGTAACCAGTTTTTTACTCAAGAACAAACCTTATGGTTTACACCTGCAGACCCCATGCTTGTAAATTAACCGGTTATGGACCGGCTCACGCACATATACTGCGGCATGTGGCAGCTGTGCACGAACCACCGTACCCATACGTCACTCGTGCGCGCCAACGACCTGCGGGCACGACGATCGGAATTGATCCAAAACTGATCAGTCATCAGGCGCAGGCCAATCATTGTTGGCCTGCACCTGGTGATCAGCTCTTGCATGTGACAGACCGTCCTCTGCCTCTGTAATGTAAACATAGGCAGGGAAAGGGATGTCATCTCTCCTCTTGGAATTCTTTTGGTTCCAGCGTGAGGAGAGAAGACACACAACAGTCCACTGACACCAGTACACGTAGCCACACTTTCACCCCCTTGATCACCCCCTGATCGCCCCCCCCCCCTTAATGCAGCGATCAGATCTTTCACTGATCACTGTACTTGTGTCACTTGTGACACTAATTAGTGTTAGGGTAGGTAGTAGTAGGCCCAGGTAGGTATACATGCCCCCCTTACCCCCCACCCCTTGCCTTGGTCCTTGGTTGCCCCCTGTCAGTAATCACTGTATTGGTGTCATAGGAGAAGCTTGTTAGTTATTTTTTTTACCCTCAGGTTACCCACCATGTGTATATATATATATATATATATATATATATATATATAGTATATATACAGTATCTCACAAAAGTGAGTACGCCCTCACATTTTTGTAAATATTTTATTATATCTTTTCATGTGAAGACACTGAAGAAATTACACTTTGCTACTATGTAAAGTAGGGAGTGTACAGCTTGTATAACAGTGCAGATTTGCTGTCCCCTCAAAATAACTCAACACACAGCCATTAATGTCTAAACTACTGGCAACAAAAGTGAGTACACCCCTAATTGAAAATGTCCTAATTGGGCCCAAAGTGTAAATATTTTGTGTGGCCACCATTATTTTTCAGCACTGTCTTAACCCTCTTAGGCATGGAATTCACCAGAGCTTCACAGGTTGCCACTGGAGTTCTCTTACACTCCTCCATGATGACATCACAGAGCTGGTGGATGTTAGAGACTTTGCGCTTCTCCACCTTCCAATTGAGGATGCCCCACAGATGCTCAATAGGGTTTAGGTCTGGAGACATGCTTGGCCAGTCCATCACCTTTACCCTCAGCTTCTTTAGTAAGGCAGTGGTCATCTTGGAGGTGTGTTTGGGGTCATTATCATGTTGAAATACAGCCCTTCGGCCCAGTCTCCGAAGAGAGGGGATCATGATCTGCTTCAGTATGCCACAGTACACGTTGGCATTCATGGTTCCCTTAGTGAACTGTAGGTCCCCAGTGCCTAAAGCACTTATGCAGCCCCAGACCATGACACTCCCACCACCATGCTTGACTGTGACTAAGACACACTGTTCTTTGTACTCCTCAACTGGTTGCCGCCACACATGCTTGACACCATCTGAACCAAATAAGTTTATCTTGGTCTCATCAGACCACAGATCATGGTACCAGTAATCCATGTCCTTAGTCTGCTTGTCTTCAGAAAACTGTTTGTGCATTTTCTTGTGCATTTTCTTTAAAAGAGGCTTCTTTCTGGGACGACAGCCATGCAGACCAATTTGATGCTGTGTGTGGCCTATGGTCTCAGCACTGACAGGCTGACCCCCCCAGCCCTTCAACCTCTGCAGCAATGCTGGCAGCACTCATACGCCTGTTTCCCAAAGACAACCTCTGGATATGACACTGAGCACGTGCACTCAACTTCTTTGGTCATCCATGGAGAGACCTGTTCTGAGTGGAACCTGTTAAACCTCTGTATAGTCTTGGCCACTGTGTTGCAGCTCAGCTTCAGGGTCTTGGCAATCTTCTTATAGCCTAGGCCATCTTTATGTAGAGCAGCAATTCTTTTTTTTTTCAGATCCTTTTTGTTCTTTGCCATGAGGTGCCTTGTTGAACTTCCAGTGACCAGTATGAGAGAGTGAGAGTGATAACACCAAGTTTAACACAACTGCTCCCCATTCACACCTGAGACCTTGTAACACTACCGAGCCGCATGAGACCGGGTGGGGGAAAATGACTAACTGTGCCCAATTTGGACATTTTCACTTAGGGGTGTACTCACTTGTGTTGCCAGCGGTTTAGACATTAATGGTTGTGTGTTGAGTTATTTTGAGGGGACAGCAAATTTACACTGTTATACAAGCTCTCCTCAGTGTTTTCACATGAAAATATATATAATATATTTACAAAAATGTGAGGGGTGTACTCACTTTTGTGAGACACTATATATATATATATATATATATCTTTTATAGGTTTTAACCCCTGATTGCCTGGCGGTTTTAGCATGCGTTAGGGTCAGCGTCAATCCACAGCTGGGTCAGATTAGTTAGGTACACACATATACTACATAGGTCGGTTAGTAGTATAGTATCTGAACAGATCGATATCTGTGATCTAATCATATATATATTAGCGTCCCTGCTAGATTAGTGTTCTAAAAAAAAGCTGCTTTAGTGGGATCAGCCCAGATACCTGTTAGTGCCTGCGTTTAGCGCCTCTGCCCAGCCCAGTCCACCCAAGTGCAGTATCTATTAGATCACTGACACTTACAAAACACAACACACATATCTGCAGTGTTCGCAGAGTTCATGCCTGATCCCTGCGAATGCTGACAGTGATTTTGGCAGCGATTTGAAGCAAGCTCTGACAACCAAGCGCACTTTTTTGCATGTGAGTCACACTAGTGTACTGATAAATTTAGAGCCCAAAATGTCCAATCCGAGGTACGCTAGTGAAGAGACTTACACGTTCCTGAGCATGATAGATGAGAGCGATGGGGAAGCCTCACTGTCAGATACAGGCTCAGTATACGAACCGGTAGACAGCAGCGGCACCCTGACAGATAGCTCTGATGACGGAGTTGTGGTCCCTGCTAAGGACAGACATACCAGACCCAGTTCTGCTGTTGTTGAGGTGCAAGAACCGTAGGGCTCTCGTAGGGAGCAGAGAGCCAGTACTAATACCGCTCATCCTTCTGGTGAACTGGCAAGCACCAGTAGCCTAGTACATGCTGGTCATACAACCAGCATTGTAGTAGCACTTGGTGATGTGGTGAGTCCCATAAGTGCAGTTCAAGCTGGTGTGGCTAGCACAAGTAATGTCCCGCAGCCACAAAGAAGACAAAGACAGGCTTCAGAGCCCATAGTGCCCTTCCCACTGAGTATGCTAACCCTAATTGGCAACCCACCACGTATTCAGTACTTTCCCCATTCACTGGCCAACCCAGAATTCAGGTGCAAGCAGTTGATTTTACAGCCCTTGATTTTTATTCGCTGTTTTTCACCGAAGATCTCTATAAATCTATTGTGGATCAAAGCAATTTGTATGCTGGTCAATTTATCGCTACTAATCCCCATTTGTCACTTGCCAGAGATTGGAAACCTATTACGGTTTCCGAATATAAGACCTTTCTGGGCCTTTCCCTCCTCATGGGCATAATTAAATAATTGAAGCTGCGGTCATATTGGTCCACTGACCCAATTCACCATATGCCCATGTTCTCTGCTTGCATTACCAGGACACAATACGAGCAGATCTTGCAGTTCATGCATTTTAATGACAATGAACTCTGTCATCCTCGAGGTGACCCTGAGTATGATCGGCTCCACAAAATTCGGCCCCTCGTAAAGAACTTCAACCAACAATTTGTAGTTTCTGCACAGCAAGCGTGCCAGATACGGGGTCAAGATGTATAAGCTCTGTGACAGGGCTACAGGCTATACACATAGTTCTATGGTTTATGAGGGAAAAGATAGTCACGTGGAGCCCCCCAACTGCCCAGACTACCTAGGGAGCGCTGGCAAGATTGTGTGGGACTTGGTATCACCCTTATTCGGGAAGGGGTACCAATTGTATGTGTCACTTTTTAGTCATCTGTTTAATCAAGGAATTGGCGCATGTGGCACTGTGCGACCTAATTGGCGGAGATTTCCTAAACGGCTGGTAGAATCCCAATTTAGCCGGGGGGAGAGAGCCTGCTTGAAATGTAATAATTTGCTCATGGTGAAGTGGAGGGATACAAAGAATGTTTTCGTTCTTTCCTCCCTTCACGCAGATACGACAGTGCAAATTCAAACGGCGACTGGTATTTTGGAGAAACCCCTCAGTGTCCACAAATATAACCTTAATATGGAAAGGGTGGACCTCAACGACCAGTTATTGGCACCGTACCTAACTGCCTGTAAGGCCAGACGCTGGTGCAAAAAACTGCCTGTATACCTATTACAATCGGCTTTGCTGAATGCTTACAGGGCCGGTGCTAGACTATTTTGCGCCCTAGGCGAGACCAGCTACTTGCGCCCCTTGCCCTGTATGCGTCATTAAAATATTCTCTACAGCCCTGCCTTTATTAACCACCACTTGTGCCTAGGCACTCCCTGCATCACCACCCACTGCACCTGGGACCCCTTTCCTCATCTACTGTGCCTGCAGCCTCCCTTTCCTTACCACCCAGTGCACCTCTGTTCCCTCACCACCCACCATGCCTGGGTCCCCCATCCCTCACTATCCACCATGCCTAGGTACACCTTCCCTTACCACCTACCATGCCTGGCTGTAGCCCCCCTTTATTGCAGAAATAGTACAGGGGGGCTCAGAGACTGTGGACATAATGGAGATGATCAGAGACTGCAGACATGATACAGGAGATGGTCAGAGACTGCAGACATGATACAGGAGATGGTCAGAGACTGCAGACATGATACAGGAGATGGTCAGAGACTGCAGACATAGTACAGGAGATGGTCAGAGACTGCAGACATGATACAGGAGATGGTCAGAGATTGCAGACATGATACAGGAGATGGTCAGAGACTGCAGACATGATACAGGAGATGGTCAGAGACTGCAGACATGGTACAAGTGCGTCCTAGCAGTGACCAGTGTGGAAAAAAACATTGATCACTGGACTATGTGTAAACGGGAGTTTACAAGATATAACAAAGTGCCAAAAAAAAAAAAAGAAAAACAGTCAATTGCTCATGCACAGGAGGACAGTAAATGGTTAACAAGTCTGTGAAGCTCCCAGCCTGACCAGCTAATTCCTTCAAAGATAACAAGGAAACGTTCAAAGAAATCATGGATTGCTGACAGGGGACTCAGGCACAAACAGCTATAGAAACATCTGAGGTGTCCCATAAGACTGATCATCATTCTCCAATCCTATTTGCAGTGTAAATAAAAACAAAGATAAGCAGTGTGAGAAGACATAGGGGATCCCTTCGATCAATGTGAGCTCTGCCTAATCTGTGCACAGGACAGGAGTCGGGAGAACACTCTGATGATCAGACTTCTGCAGCCAACATTGCCAGTGAGCCTGTGACAATGATGGATCTGTGATCATCATACCTTCTTTATACTCGGGTATGTCGGATCCTCTCCATCCCGCTCTGTCCACTAGCATCTTCAGGGCAAATGTGGCGCCCTGAGTGATCTGATTGGCTAAGTAGGTGGTAGGAGGCAGGGCAACTTAAGCAGTCACGCCCTCCCACTCAGAAGTGCAGCGCAATTGGCTGCCTGTTGCAATGGTCTGTGCCTCTCCCTCCAGCATCTGAAAACCATGGGAGGGAGAGGGGGAAACCGCACACACCGCTCTGCAAGGCTACCACCCGCGCGCTGCTCCGAACACCTTGCTGTCCGGGTCCCCCTATTAGCGGCCCTGTCAGGAGCCTAGGGGCGACGAGGAGGAGGTGAGGCAAGGGTCAGTGGTGCCCCTAGGCGGCAGTGAGCCCTAGGCGGCTGCCTACTTCGCCTAGTGGCAGGGCCGGCCCTGAATGCTTATGTGCTATACAAAGCATCAGGACGGACTGGATCCTTCCTAAATTCCAGGAAGAGATCATCACTGCTCTTCTGTTTCCAGATGGTGCTGCACCCCAACTTCCCAATCCAAATGCAGTGAGCCGGCTGCATGAGAGGCATTTTGCATATGTCCTTCCTGGTACCCCCACCCAACGAGCCCCCCAAAGAAGATGTCGTGTCTGCAGCCGACACGGATGCAGGCGTGACACCCCTTATTATGGTTCCTCCTGTCCTGACCAGCCTGGTCTTTGCATCGGTGACAGTTTCCAGCGCTACCATACAATAGTTGAGTATTAGCGTAGGTCACAGCACTGCATAGTCATAGGGCACACGTTCACAGGGTCTCCAAAGATGTCACCGCATTTTGAGAGACCCTAAACTGGAACCATTACAGTTATTGTTAAAAAAAAAAGAAAAGCATACCAACAAAAAAAATGTTTTTTAAACCACAAAAAATAAAAATATAAAATAAAAAATGTTATAAAAAACAAAAAAATATAAAATAAAAAAAACAAAAACAGTCGTAAGTTTCTTGTTTTTCTCTCTATTCTCTATTAATGTTGAGCGAACCCGGACTGTAACACGGACATTTCAAAAACGTTTGGGTTCTGGGTTCTGGTAGTTGATCACACATGTTGAATAGCTGAAGGGCAGCCAATCAACAAGCGTTTCACTGGTTTGCCCTTAGAAGCCATCACAGCCATGCCTACTAGTTGATGGTCTTGGGTCTTGGGTTTGCAAAAACTTTACAGGCACAATGTCAGGCCCAAGCGAGTTGTAATTATCTCTTATCTCTCTTTTTGTTCTTTGAATGCTGACAAAAACAAAAAAAATAAAATATAAAAAAACAAAAAATATTGTAAAAAATAAAATATAAAAATAAAAAACACCAAATTTTTTGTAAAAAAAACAACCATACGAAAAGAAAAAAAAAATTGTTATTGACATTACCAAGGTCAAATCCCAGAGAGTTTTACGCCACTGTAGAAACCTCTGGGACACTTGCACACGGGATACTGATACGTCACGACACTGGATGCGATTATGAGTTGATAACATACCATCGCGACCTTTGACAGTGGCTACGTTTCTGGTCCGACCAGTCCTGTCCTCCTTGGTATTATTCCCCACAGTGCGGACGTAGG
>BLSH010347285.1:83980-94266 GCA_018402905.1 Glandirana rugosa | reverse complement strand
GTGTGGTTGGCTGACTGATTTTCCCAGAAGCCTGCCTAAGATACATGTCAGATTTCCGGCATCCCCTGCAACAAAAATGTCATTTTTGGAGAGATACTCTCAGTAGGAACATGTCTAAAAGGGATGCAGGCCCAGTCGATTTCCTCATTAGTATTCTCCAGCTGCACACCTGATTGATAATTACGAAACCACTCCCTTTAGACCCACTCAGTACAGAGGCACAGAGGAACACAGGGATTTCTTCAGTATAACAAAAGGTAGGAATCTGCAGCAAAGGTTGTATAATCCTTCCAATGTACATAGATCACCCAAAGGGGAATACTTTTTTCTCAGCAAAAGTGGAGTTACTCTTTAACAGTGCACAAACCAAGCCAAGAAGTCAAATTAATTGTCTGTAGACTTCCAAGACAGGATTGTATCAACCCACAAATCTGGGGAAGGGTACAGAAAAATTCCTGAGCATTGAAGGTCCCAATGAGCACAGTGGCCTCCATCATCCGCAAATGGAAGAAGTTTGGAACCACCAGGACTCTTCCTAGAGTGGGCCACCTGGCCAAACTGAGCGATCGGGGGGGAAGGGCCTTTGTCAGGAAGGTGACCAAGAACCTGATACTCACTCTGACAGAGCTCCAGCATTTCTCTGTAGAAAGAGGAGTACCATACAAAAGAACAACCATTTCTGCAGCACTCCACCATTCATGCCTGTATGGCCAAATGGAAGCCACTCCTCAGTAAAAGGCAGATGACAGCCTGTCTGGAGTTTGCCAAAAGGCACCTGAAGGACTCTCAGCCCATGAGAAACAAAATTCTCTGGTCTGATGAAACAAAGATTGAACTCTTTGGCCTGAATGGCAAGTGTCATGTCTGGAGGAAACCAGGCACCACTCATCACCTCGCCTATACCATCCCTACAGTGAAGCATTGTAGTGCCAGCATAATGCTGTTGGGATATTTTTCAGCAGCAGGAACTGGGAGACTAGTTAGGATGGAGGGAAAGATAAATGATAAGGCTGTCCACAGGCCAGCCTGTATTTGTAGGAGGAGTCTGGGTCACATATAACCCAGCCTCCTCCTACCAGTTCCCACGGCATTTCTGGGGAAGTTCATGGCATTTCTGGGGAAGTTCCACCCCGTGTCGTCATTTTCAGTTTCGGGAGCCATCTGATCGCAGTCTCAGGGGTCACACCGCTCGGTGGCCACTGCTCTCCTACTACTGCACGGGTCGGGTAAGTGGCGGCTGGGGGTACACACTCTCACCCCTAAGCTCGGGATCCAAGGCAGGTCACAAACTTGAGCGGCAGGAGAGGGGGGGGTTAGGCGCCCAGAAGCCGCCCGGAAGCCACAGCATCTAGCTGGTGTCCGCATCACCATGGCCCCAGGTAGTCTGGAATCCGGAAGGCTAGTCTCTGCCGTGCAGTACACAGGGGTGTGGGGGGGGATGTCAGGCACTAGGGGGATTTAGTTTGGGTGTTGCTTATAGGTCTATTCTCTTGTTTTCATGTATGTCATTCTCCTTCTGCCCACACAGGGCATCGGAGGAAGGAGCAGCTTCTTACTTAAAAAAAAAAAAAAAAATGTCATTAAGGTTGCTGAAAAAAAATAAAAATGGTTTCATGTTTTTTGCCTGTTGAAACACCTCTCCTTCCGCCCACACGGGCCACGGAAAGAGGGGCAGGTTGTTAAAATTTAAAAAAAAAAAAAAATGTCACTAAGGTTGATAAAAAAAAAAAAAATGGTTTCATGTTTTGCCTGTTGAAACACCTCTCCTTCCGCCCACACGGGGCCACGGAGGAAGGAGCAGGATGGCGTACCATACATTTTTCGCCATACATGTCAATTCTCGGCTGTTAATTTTCTTGCCCGCATTCGCTTCTGCAGCTCCTTCCGCCCACTCGGGCCACGGAGGAACGAGCAGCATGTAGCACGTTGTCATGCACTCATTATTTTTTTTTAGCAAGTCTGGCAGCAGGTTCTTTGCTCTTAGCGGGTCCAATCGACAGCTCTCCTTCCGCCCACACGGGACCACGGAGGAAGGAGCAGCAGGTCGTACGAAAAATTTTATACTTGTCATTTCATTAGCTGTTCTGGCAGTAAGTTTCTTGCTTCAATCCGTATCAAACTGCTCTCCTTCCGCCCACATGGGGCCACAGAAGAAGGAGCAGCAGGTCATACGAGAGTTTAATACTTGTCATTTCATTAGATCTTCTGGTTGCAAGTTTCTTGCTTTCAATCCGTATCAAACTGCTCTCCTTCCACCCACACGGGGCCACGGAGGAAGGAGCAGCATGTCATTCGAAATCATGTACTTATCATTTCATCAGCTGTTCTGGTAATAGATCATTGTTTCAATCAGTGTCAAAACGGCTCTCCTTTCCGCCCACATGGGGCCACGGAGGAAGGAGCAGCAGGTCATACGAGAATTTAATACTTTTCATTTCATTAGCTGTTCTGGTAGCAAGTTTTTTGCTTTCAATCCGTATCAAACTGCTCTCCTTCCGCCCAAAGGGGGCCACGGAGGAAGGAGCAGCATGTCATTCGAAATCATGTACTTATCATTTCATCAGCTGTTCTGGTAATAGATCATTGTTTCAATCAGTGTCAAAACGCCTCTCCTTCCGCCCACACGGGGCCACGGAGGAAGGAGCAGCATGTCATATGAATTTATGTACTTGTCATTTCATCAGCTGTTCTGGTAGCAGGTCATTGTCTTCAATCGGTATAGAGACAGCTCTCCTTCCGCCCACACGGGGCCTCGGAGGAAGCAGCAGCATGTCATTCAGATTTAAGCACCGGTCGTTTCATCAGCTGAGCTGGTGGTAGGTCTCGCTCGTCTGTATCAAGACAGGCGCTCCATCTGTCCACGTGGGGCCACGGAGGTAGGCTGCAATGGGCCACGTGCTCTTCAGGGCCATGGAGGATGAAGAAGCGTAGAGACATGTTTCCTAAATTTTCAGATACGTTATTTCTTGCACTCCCTTTCAGGGGGGGGGGCTTTCTCTTCACTTACGTCGGGACCTTTCTCTTTCCACTCATACGGGCCAAGGAAAGAAGCGGCTTTTCGAAAAAAAAAAAAATGTATATATATATATATAATATGTGTGAGTATAACTAATGTGCATTTGTCCCTCCGGAGGGCTCTGGTCTAGTTCCAGCTTATTTTTGTTCCTTGCCAAGCTCAAGCGTTCAACCCAACTCAGAGAATTCCATCTACAGTCTGGTGAGTGTTCCTGAGGGCAGGCGGGCCAGTTGGAAAAGACAAGCGCTGGTCCCAGGGGTGGGAAGCTCATGTGATATACCTTTTTAGTCCTCAGGGAGAAGGCAGTCTCTTGGATTTCATCTGGGACAGCGCGGTAGGTAAGTCCAGTCTTCTGTCACTTGGGGTAAGGGAAGGCTGGAATTTCACAAATCACGTCATCTCGTCCGTCACTTCCTGGATCCCACACTTGGGCGAGGGCTGTCACTGGCTTGCATCAAGGCAAACCCGCACATCAGGGTCACACATCTCTCCTTTGCACGGCCAGGAATCGCTTCAATTCAGCGTACAGCTCAGTGCGAGCACCGGTTCTTGCCAGGGTGCCATTAGGTGGCACTTCCTGACCTATCTTAGGCACACGCTCACTAGTTAACACTAGGTCGGGCGTCCCTCACGTCTTTCTAATCATGTCAGCATACTTACGCAGGTTTTCTTGATCATGTAGGTCATGTCTCAAGCAGAAGACATAAGGGAATTCCCATCCAGCCCTCCGTCGCCAGCCAGGAGCTCGGAACATGGAGGCTCCCCTTCACTGAGGTTGTGGACCATTCCCAAACTTATGGCAGAACTCCAACTCAAGGGCATCTCGTATCCTGCATCAGCACGGAAGGCAGAATTATTCAGATTACTGTTTCCTCGGACTTCTGGTTCTAACGCAGAACAAGTTACTCTTCGTTCAGTCGCGTCTTCTCTGTCCCAAATCCATGCTACGTTAGCTTCCCTGGTCACGTCAGGGCAGGATCTGAGGGCCAGGGTAGAGGCGTTGGAAGCCCGACTGCTCTTACCGCCGGAGGTAGCTGCCACACCCGGGCTTCCCGTGGGGCCCGGAGCTCCGGCCATGCCTGCTATTGTTCTCGCGGTGGCAGGTACTAGTTCAACTACTCCCTCTGTCATTCCAGCCCATTTTGTCCCCGCTAGCGTCAGGAAGGATATTCTAGAAGGGAAAGATGTCAATTTAGCGTCCCTCTTGATCGCAGCGCACAATGTGGCCAACAACCGCTCCTATGCTTGCCGGGATTTATCGGTTGTAGTAAAAACCAGGGATCACAGACTTAACCGCAGGCCTGGTTGGCAGAACATCCATCTCCTACAACCAGGGATTTTTTGGTTACAGGTTTCTCGTTAGGTTTTCATACCGGGTTTGTTGCCCTCCCACAGGCGACTTTTGAATGCCCCAACCTGCTATCCGCAATTGGCAACAGGGAGGCCGTGGACGCCCTATTACAAACAGAAATAGACAAGGGGTTCGTGATAGGGCCGTTCGCCGAACCACCGTTTGACAACTGGAGGGTCAGTCCAATTGGGGTAGCAATAGGCAAATTTAATAATAAACTTTGTTTGATTTATGATTTGTCAGCCCCTCATTCTTCACAGGTACCTAGCTTAAATTCATTGATTCCTTTTGAGGAGTTCTCTCTTAAATATGCTTCCGTGGATCAAGCTATCCAGCGTATCATCAGTTTGGGGGTCGGGGCCTGGCTATCTAAAGCCGATATCTCTGATGCCTTCAAGTTGTTGCCGATACTTCCCTCTCTTTGGCAATGGCATGGAGTCAAATGGTGGGACCACTACTATTTCGCTACCAAACTCACATTCTAAAAGCAGCCCCTGGCTCTTTGACACCTTTGCCCAAGCCCTTGGTTGGATTCTGGTGCACCGAGAAGGTTGCCAGGAAGTCATCCACTATTTGGACGACTTCTTGCTGATCAAATCTGTCGACAAGTCCCCTTCAGATCTTAGGAAGTTTTTTTCCTTTTTTCGGCGCTTCACGTGCCTCCAGCTGCCAAAAAAGTCGAGGGCCAGCCAAGGCCCTAAAATTTCTGGGCATCAGGTTGGATTCTCAGTCCATGCAGGCTAGTCTTCCCGCAGACAAACTAGATAGGATCAAGGAACGTATCCACGCCAGGTTTGTACCATGAGGGAGTTACAATCTCTCTTGGGCATGCTGAATTTTGCGATGAGGATAATTCTCTCCTTCCCTTGGCAGGGGACTCCGATACCCGTATCAAGCTGGACGCTGCCGCACTGGCAGACCTCAACATGTGGGATAATTTTTTACGCCATTGAAATGGCGTTTCTGTGTTCATCCCAGCCGCTTCCGAGTCATTACCCAGGGTGGTCTCCGATGCTGCAGCGTCCAGGGGCTTCGCTGCCATATTTGGTAGACATTGGTTGGTAGGTCAGTAGCTGGAAGAAGTAAAGTCCATACCCGGTTTCTACAAGACGTCGGCCTTGTTAGAGCTCTGTCCTCTTGTAGCAGCAGCACAGGTCTGGGGTCACTTGTGGGGCGGTCAAACAGTCAATTTTTCACAGACAATGCAGCGGCAGTCGAGATCATTAATAAGGGCAGATCCAAATCTTTGTCTATCATGGCCTTCCTACGGAAGCTAACTTGGCTCTCTCTGCAAGGGAATTTCCACATTAACTGTGTTTTCATTAAAGGTATAGGGAACGTGGCAGCCGACGCTTTGTCACGTTTTAACTATCCTTTATTCTTCCAACAGGTTCCAGAGGCAGACCAGCGGGCCACCCCGTGCCCAGGTTACTCCATGCTCAGGATGGACTAGGTTTCTTCCAGGCTGGGGCCAGGGAGCTGATCACCTCTTCTCTAGCAGCCAACACCAGGAAAGCTTATGACACTGCTTGACAAGCCTTCCTGTCATTTTTAGCGCAGTTTCCTCACGTGGACCGGTTCAGCATTGAGTGTGTATTAGCGTTCATCTCCTTTTGCCACTTTAAGCTTAAACTAACTCTTTCCACTATCAGAACTTACGTAGCAGGGATCCAGCATTTTAGGTCCATGCAGCACCCAAATGATCCTACCCTGTATTGAGTTCATCCTATTAGAGCCATTTTTAAAGGTTTGCAGAAGAGTTGCCCACCAACTACAGTCAGCAGATGCCCGGTCACGGGTCAGCTATTTCGGGGCATGTCTGAGATGCTCTCTACGGCACCGTTTGGCAGACAAGCCAGTCTGGTCATCAAGGCTGCTATACACCTAGCCTTCTATGGGTTCTTGAGGCCAAGCGAGTTTTCTGTTTCAGGTCCTCGGTCCCGCCCGGTTTTGATTAGTCAACCCACCAGACATCAGGGTAATTTCAGGCTACACTTAGGGACATGTAAGAATAGCCAAACAGGCAAAGGCATGGACATCAGGTACTTCAAAACAGACAAAGCCTGGTGTCCGGTTAAATTGTTGGACGCCTTGGTGTCACAGCTCAGGGGAAAGGACAAGGATGGACCACTACTGCCATTTCCTAAAGCCCCACTCACGACCGCACAGTTCATAAAACATGTGCGCATTTTGCTGTCCAGACTGGGGGTAAGCCCAGGTGAATACTCAGGGCACACCTTCAGAATCGGTGCGGCCTCAGCAGCTTCTCAACAGGGGGTTCCCTCCCACATCATCCGGAAACTAGGCAGGTGGAAATCATTTTGCTATGCTAGATACATTCCCGAACCTTTTGCAGAAATGTCCAGGGCTTTCGCTCGACTGGCAGATTAGACGTGGTATTTTTGCCGCAATAAATTTGGTTATTTCCCTACATCCTATCTGTGTCTTTTTGCCCCCTTAAGGCATACTGACCTTCATGACCACGGCACACCTCAGGTCTCTGTCCTAATCATTTATCAAATCCCATATCATATCTTAAGATTCCGAGTACAAATGATAAGGCTGTCCACAGGCCAGCCCGTATTTGTAGGAGGAGTCTGGGTCACATATAACCCAGCCTGCTCCTACCAGTTCCCACGGCATTTCTGGGGAAGTTCCCCCACCCTCCCTGTCCCTTCTCTTCATAGTTCACTCACCATTTATTCTAACTGGGTATGCCCCCTTAAGGCATACTGACCTTCATGACCACGGCACACCTCAGGTCTCTGTCCTAATCATTTATCTCATCCCATATCGTATCTTAAGATTCCGAGTACAAATGCAGTAATGTATAGAGACATCCTTGATGAAAACCAGCTCCACAGCACTCTGGACATCATAACTGTGGCACAGGTTCATCTTCCAACAGCACAGCAACCCTAAGCACACAGCCAAGACAACAAAGGAGTGGCTACAGGACAACTCTGTGAATGTCCTTGAGTGGCCCAGCCAGAGCCCAGACTTTAACCTGATTGAACATCTCTGGAGAGATCTGAAAATGGCTGTGCACCGACGCTCCCCATCCAACCTGATGGAGCTTGAGAGGTCATGCAAAGAAAAATGGGAGAAACTGACCAAAAATAGGTGTGCAAAGCTTGTAGCATCATACTCAAAAAGACTTGAGACTGTAATTGGTGCCAAAGGTGCTTCAACATAGTACTGAGCAAAAGCTGTGAATACTTATGTACATGTGTTTTTTTTTTCATTTTTAATAAATTTGCAAAGATTTCAAACAAACTTCTTAAACGTTGTTATTAGGGGGTATTGTTTTTAGAATGTGGAGAAAAATAATGAATTTAATCCATTTTGGTAAAAGGCTGTAACATAACAAATTATGGAAAAAGTGAAGTGTTGTGAATATTTTCTGTATGCACTGTACATTTAACACTTCCCAGACTGACAATGCTGCTGTCTGCTGTGCATCCTCTGCTTATTCACCTAGAGTGGTGTCTCACTAATACAGGAGGTGTGTTACTGGTCAGAACACCAGTTCAAAACAGAGGGAGAAAGCCAAAGAAAAGAAAACGGATGCACCCCCCCCCCCCCCAAATCTAATGTTACCAAACCCAGGACCCTGCATTCACTATATCTGGTCTCCCACAGTACACAGAGCATGGAACTGCAATAATTTTAGTAAATATACACTGCTAAATACATTTTCTTATTAGCAGTATATAGCAGTCTTGTGACTTCTATCAGTGTCCAGAAGACCACTGGTTAAAGCATGTAGGAGGAGTTCTCATTCTCCTCTGACTGTCCTATGAGGCTGCAGGACCCCTGACCCTCTGTCTGGACGGTGCTGATTGGCCCTGTGCTGATCACATGCACCCTCACAGAAAAAAAAAACTCTTTAGAAATACACACCAAACTGAGCATGTGCAAAGTGCCCCAAAGGCTCAGTTCTATCAGGAGATGGATTGGGGACTGTGGAAGAAGGGGAGGATCAAAGAAGACAGAATAAAACAGCATTTTTACACAATGCACAGGATTAACCCCTCAGTGAGTATAATGAGCATGCATATACAGACTGATTTTACTGTTGTGGGTTTAGTAACACTTTAATACTGCTTTAAAATAAAAAATACATTACTAAATATAGCTAACTAACTTAAGCTTCAATTACATGCTAACATAGATTTATTCCTGGTGCATACACCTTTGATATACTAAAGAGGACTGGCCACACAGAAGAGCTAAAATCAAAAGTTCATCATGGCATTTTCATGCATGAAAAGTAATTCTAATTCCATGTAGAAAGAAAATAGGATTGGCTGCACTCCCGTTGAAAAAATATAACAAAGTTCCTTTATTCAATAGTATAAATGCACAAAACAGGTAGAGGCAGAGGAAGGTCAAGTAGGTAGATGCATTTCACACTCTATCAGTGCTTTATCAATACCATACAATACTTGGTATTGATAAAGCACTCATAAGCCCCATACGCACTATACAATTTTCTGTAGACTTTTGTCTTCAGATTTACCAAAATCATGTAGTGCAAGGGCCTGCCTGATTGCATGCAAATTGAAACTCTTAAGGTTTGACCTCATATTATATGGTTTCGGTAAATCTGAAGACAAAAGTCTACAGAAAATTGTATAGTGTGTATGGGGCTATAGAGTGTGAAGCACGTCTACCAATTTGACCTTCTTCTGCCTGTACCTGTTTCGTGCTTTTATACTATTGAATAAAGGAACTTTGTTATATTTTTTCAACAGGAGTGCAGCCAACCCTATTTTCTTTCTGCCTGACATGCTGCTGCAGTGACAGGATGTGCACCCCCCCCTCATCCTTTGGTTCCTGGATCTAGTAGCTGATACGGCTCACCTGTGAGCGGCGGTATGTTCAATAATTGCAATTCCATGTTGATAATACCCAAACACTCCAAATTCCAAATGTTTCTAAGAACATCTTTTTCTGTACCTTCCTTGATTAAATTAATTCACCTCAACTAGGTATGGTCTTATTTTGTAGGAGGACACCCCAGGACAGAAAGCTGGTATACAGTGGTTGCATCGGGTCAAGTCTTCTTCTGATCCTACAGAAAAAGGACTAGAAAACATAATGGAGAGAGGAGTAGCTACACTTAAAACTCATCGCCTTGTACAGAAGAGTGACCAGGTTTTGGTTTGGTATGATGGACAGATTGCTAGAATGTTAGACCTACAAGAGTTCCGAACAGTTAGCTCTGGTGAGTAGATAAGTTGTTGCCACATTTATGTTTTACACAGAGGTCCTCTAAATGAATACTTTTGGCTGGAGCCCTTCTTTAAAATGTAGCTGTTTGCCTGTATTGAGACAAGACTTGAACTGCTGCCTATTAGCTACTGAATGAAATATACCAGGGGTATTGAATTAAAATTCATGGAGGTCCGATTAGTACAATTTGCTTCCAGCAGAGGTCTGCATCACATTTTTGTCCAATGACATCACAGCATAGGTGTGCAGGCGCGACAGCACATTCATTCGAATGGGCTGCTGTGCCTGCGTTTTTCTGCTGGGAAAAGGTCCTGGCACCTTTTTAAAAATGCAGCCACATGGAAGCTGCACGGTGCGTTTACACCATGTAATTTCCATGTGTGGGAAACCACACCTTGTATTTCAGTGCGTTTAGGTGTCAGTGGTACCTCTGCACGTTTTCTGTGCAGCACCTCATTTTGTGTGCAGCTGCTTGTCCCCCTTCACATCTTCCCAAACACAGTACTACCCCCCTTCACATATCATCCCCACAGCACTGCCCCTTTCACTTCCTCCGCACAGCACTGTCCCCCTTTACATCACCACCCCCCACACACAGCAGCACAAAGCACTGCCCCTTTCATACTTACACGACAGCGCGGACGTGTGGATACGACACTACAGTAACCTGTTTTTACACTA
>BLSH010347285.1:56305-66651 GCA_018402905.1 Glandirana rugosa | reverse complement strand
ACTAAATTTCTAACACTTAACAAACACTCCTATATCCTTAGTATGGGTGTCAGACTCGCATTTTACAAGCGTTAATGACGAGTTAAAAATGCTCCCCAAATGCCCTATGGGCAGCTTTGAAGTGTTTAATGAGCGTTAAGGTGCGTTAAAACAAGCACCTATTCAATTACAGAAATAGACTAATTTTAACGCCTGCAACCGCACCGCATCTGCCTGCCAGAACGTATGCAAATCTTTACCATAGACTTAAATGGAAGGAGTTGAAAGGCTTCAAACACCTCCTGATTCAACATGAGCCTTCAATTTTGAAGTGACGCAATGCTAAAACTTCATGTTTTGATGTGTGAACAGCACTGTGTGCTGTCCATTGTATAATTTGCATAGGCATTTGAGGGGCATTTGAAGGCCTCACAAATGCCTGCTTTTAATGTCAGTGTGAACTTAGCCTAAGGGTCACCTCTCATGAAAAAAAATATGTGGACTGCCATCATTGGTCTCATTCTGAAAATGTTCATTTCTGGGCTGAGTTTGGATTCATTATATATGTGTTTGGGACTTAAAATTAGCACACAGCAAATATAATCAGAGAAAAGTCAGAATTTCTGTATACTTTTCTTGGTCAATGACCCAACATGCATTGAATACTGTATAATATGATAGTCTAACGGCTAGCATTTTCAAAGGGAGGCCAGCAAGGGCAATCTCCTTATTTCTGTGTTGTCATGTTTCCTTTAAAGGGAACTAGTAAATAAATAAAAAAGACCATGGCCAATGCCTACCTGTAAAATAATTTAGTTTTCAATGCAAGCAATCATTGTTTCTATCTTCCATGCTTTGTAAGTGCTTTTATCTTACAAGTGACAACTTTTCTGAGCCTGCAATTTGTTTTTTTTATGTAGTCCATGCTCTGCCTCCAAGAGCCACTCTAACCTGAAAAGTGAATCCACACTTTTAAACTTTCATTCTGTCTGTTTAAAAATTCTGTGAACTGTTGTTGCTTATTTTCTGTGTGGAAGATGAACAAACTATATAATGTTCCTATACAAGGTCTAGATGTGTCATTAAAATCAATTTTGTTTTTTTTTTTTTTGTTTTTTTTTAAAAGAGCTATTTGAAATCCCAACATTTGGCATCTTAATAATTTTGTTTGAATACACATAGCTTTGATGGGATTCTGCGCAAAGTGCTGTTCTATTCAGGGTCATTCAGGATTCACATTCGGTCAGCTGTTCATATTGGATTTTTTACAAAGTTACATATTTAGGTTGAAAAAAAGACATGAACCCATCAAGCTTAATCAACAAAAAAAAAATGAGTAAGTATGTAAATTGAAAACTTTCGTAAACCGAAATTCAGTGAGTAAAAAAAGTATTTGATCCCCAAGCAAAACATGACTTAGTACCTGGTGCAGAAACCCTTTTTGGCAAGCACAGAGGTGAGACGTTTCTTGTAGTTAGTGACCAGGTTTGCACACATCTCAGGAGGGATTTTGGTTCACTCTTCTTTACAGATCTTCTCTAAATCCTTAAAGTGGATGTAACCATTTCATGAAATTTGAGCTGGGCACATAGATCTGCAGTGTTTTGTTATCTCTCTTCAAAGCACTATGTAGCTGTCTATCTCTGTAGCTCTGTTATCAGCCTGGTAAGTTCTCACACGTTCTCAGAGACGGGAGATAGAAGTGTGTGTCGGGGGAGGTTGCTATAAATAGATTAGCATTTAAATTTCTGTCTAAGAGCAGAGCTATACACATTGCTTTTGTTGCCTATGAGGAGAGGGGGTGTGTGCCTTTCCTCCAGTCAGCTGTCTTGGCTGTATTCCAATGATCCACTTCCAGTGGTAACCAGGAAGAGAAAAATGTTAACATAATCTGCACTTTCTAAAGGATATATACAGATGAAGACAGCAGATATACATGTAAAACTTATATAGGCAGATTTGTTTCATCCCTGTGTATCATCTGAGGCTGTTCACTTCACTGGGTATATGGAGGGTTTATATACACGTTAAGGTTTATTGGCTGTTGCTTGGCAACTCGAAGTTTCAGCTCCCACCCTCCAACCTCATATTCCTCTTTTTCACTTATTCAAATGTTTTCGAGTCCTTTTGGGACTTTAATGGCCAGCTAACAAGTTACAAATTGGGCCAGGTGGCAGAGAGCGTGGACATTCAAGCCTGATCATGTGAGTGAGAGGACTGCTCCTGCTTAAACCTCGCCATTGTGTGTATCCAAAAAGAACAAATACGTGTCCTCAAGACAGAAGACAAAAATGTTTTAATTAAATTGTATTATGAGGTAACTGTCAGTGCATACATACATGAAGGAAGAAAAAAATAATCATAAGAACCAGACTGAGCTCAACCTCAATATGCAAGAGTGTAATGTATCCTTAAATTGATATATATATATATATATATATATATATATAGATATATATAGATATATATAGATATATATATAAGTGAGTACACCCCTAAGTGAAAATGTCCAAATTGGGACTAAAGTAACAATATTTTGTGTGTCCACCATTATTTTCCAGCACTGTCATATGAAAAGATATAATAAAATATTTACAAAAATGGGAGGAGTGTACTCACTTTTGTGAGATACTGTATATATATATATATATATATATATATATATATATATATATATATATATGTGTGTGTGTGTAAGAAACCCAGCAATATAGCCTGACACATGTAACAATTACGGAAAATAACTTTATTGAACACCTATAACTTAAAACATACAAAAACCCACTATCTAAAACTATCTAGCTAATAAAATCATAATTGGCCAATTATTAAAAACCCAACCATGGCAGCTGCAGAACAAAATTGTGCAAATTAAAATGTTTATAGGTATGTATACCACAGTGGGGGGCACAGTCTATGTGAACTAAATCACAAAATTTAAGCCTCTCCTCCATATTGATATTCAAGATTAGATAATTATATGTAACTGAATGCTATTCAGAATTCCAGCAAAGATCCTTTGGTAGGATGTGTTCCGGGACCAACATGTGGCTGGATGTCATTCAAAACTCATTAAGGGATCCTTTATGGAATATAGAGTGAGAGCGACCCACATACAGGCGGTCCCCTAGTTACAAATATCCGACTTACAAACAACTCATACTTACAAACGGAGGAAGACAAAAGGAATTGAGAGGAAAGGGAAATTCACTCCTGTAAGAGTTATCATGGGAAAAATGTGTCTCCACTGAAGCTTTATCACCAATCCTTGTTTCCACAACAACCCAAAATTTTCAAAATCTAATTATCCTTGTAACAGAAAGTGAGGAGAAATCGTCTGAATAGGGGCACAGACAGCAAAACAAAAATCACAGGGGTGTTAACCCTTCCCTATGCTATCCAAAAAGCTTAAAATTATTTTTTTTCCCTGGAGCTACACTTAACCACTTCAGTCCCGGAAGGATTTCCCCCTTTAGGACCAAAGGACTTTTTGCAATTCGGCACTGCGTTGCTTTAACTGACAATTGTGCGGTCGTGCGACGTTGTACCCAAACAAAATTTGCATCCTTTTTTCCCCCACAAATAGAGATTTCTTTTGGTGGTATTTGATCACCTCTGCGTCATTTCTGATATAAACAAAAAAGAGAGACAATTTTGCACAAAAAAATGTTTTTTTTACTTTTTGATAAAATGCAAATCCAAAAAAAAAAATAAAAAAACATTTTTTTTCATCGGTTTTTGACGATTTATATTCTTCCTCATATTTTTGGTAAAAAAAACGCAATCAGCATTTATTGATTGGCTTGCGCAAAAGTTGCCGCGTTTACGGATGACGAGAATTAATTTCTGGGGTTTTAATTTTTTTTTATTTTTTATTAGTAATGGCAGCGATCTGTGATTTTTAGCGGTACTTCTGCGATATTGCGGCGGACATGTTGGACCATTTTGACACTTTTTTGGGACCATTGGCATTTATACAGCGATCAGTGCTATAAAAATGCACTGATTACTGTGTAAATGCCATTGACAGTGAAGGGTTTAACCTGCAGGGGGAGATCTAGGGGTTAAATGTGTTCCCTGGGCGTGTTCTTACTGTGGGGGGGCTGGGCTACCTTGGGCATAAGAGATCTAACTGATCCCAGTGACAGGGATCAGTAGATCTCCTATGCCCGCACTGACAGCGGGGAACCGCCGTGTTTACATCGGTGGTACCCCGCTCTTTGGCTCTGGCAGCTCATCACGGCTCGTCGGCGGACATCAGGCACAGTCCTCAGGAGTACGGCGGGCGCTCGCCCCCTAGCTGCCACTCTGCAAATCGCCGTTTATTTACAGCGATTCGCGGGACACATCTTCACTGCCGCCGTAAATATACGGTAGGCAGCGTGGAAGTGGTTAAAAAAATCTACCTGTTCTGACTTACAAACAATTTCAACTTAAGAACAAACCTACAGACCCTATCTTGTTTGTAACCCGGGGACTGCCTGTATATACAGTGGGGCAAAAAAGTATTTAGTCAACCACAAATTATGCAAGTTCTCCCACTTAAAAAGATGAGAGAGGCCTGTAATTTCCATCATAGGGACACTTCAACTATGAGAGACAGAATGAGAAAACAAAATCCAGAAAATCACATTGTCTGATTTTTAAAGAATTTATTTGCAAATTATGGTGGAAAATAAGTATTTGGTCACCTACAAAAAAAAGCAAGATTTCTGGCTCTCACAGACCTGTAACTTCTTCTTTAAGAGGCTCCTCTGTCCTCCACTCATTATCTGTATTCATGGCACCTGTTTGAACTCGTTATCAGTATAAAAGACACCTGTCCACAACCTCAAACAGTCAGACTCCAAATTCCACTATGGCCAAGACCAAAAAGCTGTCAAAGGACACCAGAAACAAAATTGTAGACCTGCACCAGGCTGGGAAGACTGAATCTACAATAGGTAAGCAGCTTGGTGTGAAGAAATCAACTGTGGGAGCAATTATTAGAAAATGGAAAACATACAAGACCACTGAAAATCTCCCTCGATCTGGGGCTCCATGCAAGATCTCACCCCGTGGGGTCAAAATGATCACAAGAGCGGTGAGCAAAAATCCGAGAACCACACGGGGGGACCTAGTGAATGACCTGCAGAGAGCTGGGACCAAAGTAACAAAGGCTACCATCAGTAACACACTACGCCACCAGGGACTCAAATCCTGTAGTGCCAGACGTGTCCCCCTGCTTAACCCAGTACATGTCCGGGCCTGTCTGAAGTTTGCTAGAGAGCATTTGGATGATCCAGAAGAGGATTGGGAAAATGTCATATGGTCAGATGAAACCAAAATAGAACTTTTTGGTAAAAACTCAACTTGTCGTGTTTGGAGGAGAAAGAATGCTGAGTTGCATCCAAAGAACACCATAACTACTGTGAAGCATGGGGGTGGAAACATCATGCTTTGGGGCTGTTTTTCGGCAAAGGGACCAGGATGACTGATCCGTGTAAAGGAAAGAATGAATGGGGCCATGTATCATGAGATTTTGAGTAAAAACCTCCTTCCATCAGCAAGGGCATTGAAGATGAAATGTGGCTGGGTCTTTCAGCATGACAATGATCCCAAACACACCGCCTGGGCAATGAAGGAGAGGGTCCTGGAGTGGCCTAGCCAGTCTCCAGATCTCAACCCCATAGAAAATCTTTGGAGGGAGTTAAAAATCTGTGTTGCCCAGCGTCAGCCCCAAAACATCACTGCTCTAGAGGAGATCTGCATGGAGGAATGGGCCAAACTACCAGCAACAGTGTGTAAAAACCTTGTGGAGACTTACATAATACGTTTGACCTCTGTCATTGCCAACAAAGGGTATATAACAAAGTATTGAGATGAACTTTTGTTATTGACCAAATACTTATTTTCCACCATAATTTGCAAATAAATTCTTTAAAAATCAGACAATGTGATTTTCTGGATTATTTTGCCTTATTCTGTCTCTCATAGTTGAAGTGAACCTATGATGAAAATTACAGGCCTCTCTCATCTTTTTAAGTGGGAGAACTTGCACAATTGGTGAAAAAAAAAAATGTAAACACATTTTTTTTAAAAAGTTGTCCATTTATAAGATATTTCCAACACATAGCATGTACATAGCAAAAATGACACCCCAAAATACATTCTGCTACTCCTTCTGAGTATGGTGATACCAAATGTGTGAGGCTTTTACACAGCCTGGCCACATAGCCTGGCCCAACATTGAAGTAGCACCTTCAGGCGTTCTAGGAGCATAAATTACACATCTCATTACTCAACCACCTATTACAATTTTGAAGGCCCTGGAGCAGCAGAACAATGGAAATGCCCACAAAATGACCCCATTTTGGAAAGCTAACACCCCAACATATAATCTATGAGGCATAATGAGTCTTTTGAATGGTTCATTTTTTTCCAGAAGTTTTTGGAAAATGTGGGAAAAAAATGAAAACGCATTTTTTTTACACAAAGTTGACAATTTTTAAGATATTACCAACACATAGCATGTACATAGCAAAAATGACACCCCAAAATACATTCTGCTACTCCTTCTGAGTATGACGATACTAAATGTGTGAGACTTTTACACAGCCTAGCCACATAGCCTGGCCCAACATTGAAGTAGCACCTTCAGGCGTTCTAGGAGCATAAATTACACATCTCATTCTCAACCACCTATTACACTTTTGAAGGCCCTGGAGCACCAGAACAATAGAAACACCCACAAAATGACCCCATTTTGGAAAGCTAACACCCCAAAGTATAATCTATGAGGCATATTGAGTCTTTTGAATGTTCATTTTTTTCCAGAAGTTTTTGGAAAATGTGGAAAAAAATGAAAACGCATTTTTTTTACACAAAGTTGTCCATTAATAAGATATTTCCAACACATAGCATGTACATAGCAAAAATGACACCCCAAAATACATTCTGCTACTCCTTCTGAGTGTGACGATACCAAATGTGTGAGACTTTTACACAGCCTGGCTACATAGCCTGGCCCAACATTGAAGTAGCACCTTCAGGCGTTCTAGGAGCATAAATTACACATCTCATTACTCAACCACCTATTACACTTTTGAAGGCCCTGGAGCACCAGAACAATGGAAACGCCCACAAAATGACTCCATTTTGGAAACCTAACACCCCAATGTATAATCTATGAGGCATAATGAGTCTTTTAAATGGTTCATTTTTTTTCCAGAAGTTTTTGGGAAATGTGGAAAAAAACAAAAACGCATTTTTTTACACAAAGTTGTCCATTTATAAGATATTTCCAACACATAGCATGTACATAGCAAAAATGACACCCCAAAATACATTCTGCTACTCCTTCTGAGTATGGCGATACCAAATGTGTCAGACTTTTACACAGCCTGGCCACATAGCCTGGCCCAACATTAAAGTAGCACATTCAGGCATTCTAGGACCATAAATTACACATCTCATTACTCAACCACCTATTGAAGGCTCTGGAGCACCAGAACAATGGAAACTACTTTTACACAGCCTGGCCACATACAGAGTCCCAACATCCAAGGAGCACCATCAGCTGTTCTAGAGACATAAAGTATGCATCTAATTTCCTGGCAACCTATCCCATTTTTGAAAGCCTTTCATATTTCTAACATATAGCATGTACATATCAAGAATTACACCCCAAAATACATTCTGCTGAGTAAAAGATTACTTGTGGTTTTAGTAGTGCCACTGTCCATAGGAGGAGAGCCCTGATTCAGACAGCAGGCAGGGACGTGGTCAGCGACAATGAACGGAATTGTCCAGGCAGCAGGCAGGAATATTCTCCATAGTCAGTACAGGCAGGGATACTGTCCATATACAGTCCAGGGTCAGTGCAGTTGGAGATATTGCCAGCAGTGCCAAAATATTGATCCTGGTAGTAGGCAGGAACATGATTCATAGTACGGGTAGCAGGCCAGGAAAGAATGGGGACGGGGTAGAGGCTTCTCCCACCTAAATCTCTTTGAAGCCTCCGAGTCTCCAGACCCTAATCCGGAAATGAGAAAACTAAAAATTTAGTTTTTTTGTCCATAAAAACAATTCTGGAGCCCCTCGCATATTTGAGACCCCTGTGTGTGAATCCCACTACTCTAGCAGCAGGGTAAAAGATCCGTTCAAGAGGTAGGCAAAAAAACGTGGTCAACCAATACAGGGTCAATTCCAGAGCAGGCAGAGGTATGTTTACATTAGGCAGAAGCTTGGTCGTATAACAGGCTATGGTCAGTTCCGGAGCAGGCAGAGGTATGTTTACGTTAGGCAGAAGAGTGGTCGTATAGCAGGCCAGGCTCGGTTCTGGAGCAGGCAGAAGTATTTTTAACGTGAGGCAGAAGTGTGGTCGTATAGCAAGCCAGGGTCAGTTCCGAAGAAGGCAGCGGTATGTACAGTGCAGTGCAGTGGCATAAGTGGTGTGGGTGTAAATGACAATTACATTTACCATACTTCACTAATAATGTAGGGAAGTATGGTAACGGTGAAAACAGTCACCTATACAGAGGCCTGGTTGGGAAGGGCATTGGGGACAAAAATACACGGTGTCTCTTCTACCTCCTCTTTTGGAGCACACCCGGCATTTCTTCTGGCGTCTTTGACCTATTTCACGGATGGTGAGTTTTTCAGGAAAATTACGTTCTTGTAGTCTGCTCACTGAATCCGAGCGAATATTTTCTGGTGGGCCTTCAGGGTACACTAGGGTGTTGATGACTTCTTCATGGTATTGTAGAAAGGATATGGGGATGTCGGTCGATTTTTTGTAAATAATATAACTGTTATACATGGCCAAACTGAAAAGGTATATAAAAACTTTTTTGTACCAATGGCAGGATTTTCTTGTGGGAAGGTAAGGTTCGATCATCTGGTCATTGAAGTCGACACCCCCCTGAATAAATTATAATCATGGACACAAGCTGGTTTCTGGATTGTGTCTCCTCTCCTCCTGGGGATTTCCACGCAGGTGTCATTATGCATTGAAGTCAGCATGTGGACGCTCCATCTGTCCCTCCATTTGACAGCCAACAGCTCCTGGTTCTGCAAAGACGCCGTCTCCCCTTTTTGTAGCCTTTCGTTAACGAGCCTTTGCGGGAAGCCCTTTCTCTTGGTTCTAATTGTACCGCATGCTGGAGTCTGCCTCCGGTAAAGGTTGCGGAAGGGGGGCAAACTTGAATAAAATTTATCCACATAAAGTTGATAACCTTTTCCAAGTAGTAGATAGATGAGCTCCCAAACAACCTTTCCACTGGCTCCAATATGCTAAGGTCATTCACGGGGATGCAGTTGGGTGTCCTTTCCTTCATAGACCATGAAGGCATAGATATAGCCGGTGGCGTGGTCACAAAGTTTGTACAGTTTAACCCCATATCGGGCCCTTTGCTGGGAATAAACTGTTCTATGGCAGGCCTGCCTGTGAATTTTACAAGGGACTCGTCAATGGAGGTATTTTGGTTGGGGGTATATAACTGGGCAAATTTTTCAGAAAAATAGTTTCGAAGGGGGCGAATTTTAAATAATTTGTCGTAAGCTGGGTCATTGCGGGGAGGGAACTGTGCGTTGTCATTATAGTGGAGGAACCGCATAATCATAAGGCATCTTGACCTTGGCATGAGAGATGAATAGATTGGCATGTGGTGGATGGGCTTGGTAGACCAATAGGAGTACAGTTTTTAGGCGCATGCGCGGACTCGGCTAAGATGGCCGCTTAGCTCCGAGACTCCGCTCCACCGCTCCTCGCTCGGCCCGATAGCAGCAGTTCGGAGCCCCGCAGACAACATCAGCAGGCGCGTACGCCCCTCATTAACACGACCGGGTATTTAGAGGAATTTTCTCTAAGGCACCTACGCCCTCTCTAAAGGGGAACAACACTGTTGTCGGAGGATGGAAGACCCCTACACAGTGGCCGCCCGTCCAACTAGGAACTCGAGAGGGGTAAGCACAGGTAGAGCAGAGGTAAGAGGGAGTCATCCGGCGTACCTCTACGTCTGCGGCGGCGGTAGAACCTCCCTAGTCCGACCCTGCGCCGAAGTGACTCCTACGCCCACTCCAGGGAGGAGCGGCAGGGGCTCCTGTAGACACACACCAACCCCATAACGAGACAGGGGGCCAGGGCAGACTACAACAGACGCCCCGAGGCTTGACGACGATAGCCCGGCTCGCTCCTCGCCACCTCGCCTCAGAGCCTCGATTCGCCGGTAGAATCGGCTCAGGCGCGTACGCGGATTTTTGACATGAGGATAACCAGATGGTTCGGGTAGGTGGTGTACGGTTAGATAAGTAGAGAGTACGGTTCCAGTTCTACGGAATACTAATACGCCAAGGAGGTGATATTACTGTTGCGTGTCAAGGGAGGG
>BLSH010347284.1:366761-376765 GCA_018402905.1 Glandirana rugosa | reverse complement strand
GTCTCGGGGACCCCCCGCACCCTAAGATTGTTCCTTCTGTTCCTGTTATCCAGGTCCTCGATGTGGGCTTGCAGCTGTGTCACTGTTTCTGTAAGAGTCTCATGATCTTTCCTCAGGTCTGAGTATGCAAGGCTCAGCTCGTCATGCTTGGTCTCCAACAAGTCTGTCCTACTGTCCAAGGCCGCAATCTCCATAGACAGTGTACTGGTGGATTTATGTAGCTCCTGTTGGAACGTCTGGGCTATTTTGTCGTACATAGCACAAAGGCTGTCATCTAAGTCCGCCTTAGTGAGGTGTAAAGGGGACTCACCGTCTCCTGCAGAGTGTGTAGGGGACACGGCTGCGGTCTGCGTGCTACTCGGAGTCTTCTCCGCTCGGGCGCCATCTTGGGACAGCCTCGTCGTCTCTCTCACCCGTAGCAAATATGTTGATAGGGATCTTTGGGCCATTTTTTCTCGGCATTTTTTCCTCCCCGTCATGCGCTATTTGTTCCTCTGGGGATGTGGGGCAATAGCAAGCGAAAATACTCGGTTAGTGTCCCCAGGGAAGTGTTAATCTCTCCAAGGCTGGCGGAGCTCTCAGCTCTGGCTTCCTTCTCGATCCGCGCCGCGCATGCGCCCCCCTTCAAATCTTTTTTTTATCCTCTGTACTTGACGCCGAGACACAATGAAGGTGTCTGCAACATTAGCAGTGGACCTGGTCTTCAGCCTCTTGATAATCAAAACTTTAGTCTCAGGGTGAATCTTAGGCATGTTTGCAGAGGTCTAGTTGCAGTTGATGTGAAGGTCTAGTGTACTGGGGTTCTTTTTATACAGACCTAATTGATCCATTATTAGTCACAGGTGAAGCTCATATGACAAGGCGACAACACTTATGTCTTTGCAAAAATTGACTCAATGTGCTTTACCAAGCTGTGAATATTAGAATACTTTTTGACAGTTTTGTTTTGCACTGAAACATTATTACAAAAGCTGTTGGGATTAAAATGAGCCATTTCTTGTAAAAAAAAATCTTGATTAGAAATATATTTCAGCGGCACTTCAGGTCAATTTGTACACAAGCAACAAGACTTTTGTCAGGGACTGTACATATAACAAAGGCATCTTTGGAAATGCACTCTGTATTCTTCTCACTGTGCCCATTTTTACTAAAGGGTGATGAATCCATCTCCCTTTACGTCCTGGAACTCTTCTTAGATCTCCAAGTCTTCATCTTGGAATATGTGAGAAGAAGTTCCCAGGATACAGCTGGGAGGCCCTGGTTAAATTAACCAGTGCCTTATAAAACCTGGAAGTGGAAAAACAGTAATTGTAAGTAAAAGCAAAAATGTTTAACTAATGAATGCAACGTGTTTTCATATCAGCACGCAGAGCTGTATGGTGTTGTGACACTTTAAGAATAACAGCAGCATTTCAAGTGAATGTCCACTCTGGGCTCCCCCACCTTGTGTGCATCCCCTTAAGGCCTCCTGGACAGTGTTTTTTGCTCTTATATTTTTTTTAATGACCTTTTTTTGATGTCTTTTGGCTGTTCTTGTTACAAGCTGACTGCTTTTCTTCTTGGACCTTCTCCAGTTGATAGACATCCTGGAGAGTATAGAGAACAATGCTGATATGACAGCAGCACTGCTCTTTGTATCAATAAACTGTGAGTGCAAGTTGGTGGGGTCATGACAACCTGCACTCAGTCTTTCTTTATCCTTCAGTCATATGTAGTTTCATAACTTTACATTAATCAAAGAACCTTCTGCAGCAAGTACAGCTTTGCAGACCTTTGAAGGGACCCTGTCATTATTGAGTCCAAACTAAAGCAGCCTGTTAAAGAAGATGCCATATACTTACTTTTTCAGTGTCCATCTTCTTTTACAGACTGCTTTTACTTTAGTTTGGACCCAATACTGTTTGGGTCACTCTATTTTTCTAGATGTCAGGTATTAGGATAATCAGGAAGAATTCAAACAGACATGTTCTCTAGCTTTTTCTAGCTCTTCGTATATATGACTAGAGCATTTTTCTATGATATTATGGTAAAGCTCTTCCCACAAGAGCACAAAGGGATTGAGATCTGAGAATTTTTACAGCCAGTCTATTAAATGCCTCTAGCGACAGCATTTGGGATTTGTATTTCACTTGCCCCTGACAACACTGGTATTTGGCATGTATTATTTAAAGCAGAAGTGGAACATACATACTCTAAACCCAGCAGGAGCCATTGGCTCCCGCTGCTGTCAATCACAGCCAGTGTGGAGGGAGCGCAGATGGGACAGAGCCAGGCCCTGTGAGTCTGTGGACACAGAGGCGGCTTGGGAGCAAGTCCACACAAGTGCTCCCACAGCAAACAGCTTGCTATGGTGGGCATACGGTGGAGGGGAGGAGCCAGGAGCGCCTGTGGGCGACCCAAGAAGACGAGAAACAGGGCCTCTCTGTGCAAAATCATTGCATAGAACAGGTAAGCATGACATGTTTGTTGTTTTTAAAAAAATAAGCGTTTACACTACAATAAGGAAGCCCTTTTTTTTAAAGAAGACCTGCAAACGGATTTTATTGGGTTGTCAAAATACTTATCTTTTAGGTGATATAGGGACCTCAGTAGAGCAGCTCCTTGGTCACTGGGAACTCCAAAGTTGAAAATTGATTTCAGGTTCTCTTGAAACATACAAGGCATACAGGCATTTTTGGAAACATTATTTTATTTGAAAAAAAAATGTTTCTCCATAAAAAGCTTCAAAAGTGTGTGCGTTTATACAGTCTCTTCAACCTCACATGGAATACAGATAATGCACGAAGGACTTGCCTAGCTAAACAGACCTTTGCACCATACAGAGAGATACATGCACAAACTTGATAGTGAACTGAAGTAGCTAACTCACTGAACATGAATATTATACTGGGTTATTTTTTTTTTTCATTTACTACCACAGTTACACCAATGTATTTGACATTGAAACATTTAGTTAACTTACACTGAAAGTCAAAGGGGCAAGATAGCAGACCTATTAGCCACAGACTAGGAATTAAAGACCAACTTAAATATTATTTTTAGTTGAGCACTAGGGGACTGAACACTTGCTTTATGGCTCGTTTGGAAAGTCTAACATTTAGAATTCCATAATGTAGGCATCTGTTACATATAGGTTCCTAAATTATGTGATTATTCTGCATGGAAAATCCTGAAGGAGGCAGCAATGCCAATATTCAGCTTTCTATGGGTGCTGCATTTAGCGTAGAGATCTTACAAATTGACTCACTAAAGCTGATCACAAACCAGTCAGATTTTCCTAGATTATATCTAAGAGACCAGCAGAATTTACAAATAACTTTGTAGAGTGAGGGTCTTACAAAACAATTTATCCAGTTTATGTTTGATCGGGTAAACCCTTGCACTGTATAGTTAATGGATACATTTTGCTAATCTAACCGATCAAAATTAAACAGAATCTAACTGGTGTATGGCCCGAAATAAGAGATATGCAATTTCACAACATCCACACAAAACTGAAATATAATTATATGAAGTTAAACCCCTGACAACTTAATTTCCTGTTGGAGAATGGGAAGGGATGTAGCCCTTTTGTGTACTTTCAGCTGTAGTTTCTTTTAACCATAAAGATGCTAAATGTTATTAGTATAAATGACAACTGTCCCTATCTTGACAGTCAACATTTCCTGATTTTGTAGGAAGGTTTTAGAAACATGGATGTGGTTTGCCAGGATATGTAGGATAATATGGAATGTTGTTGGACTTAAAGCAAAACTCCATCTTTAACCCCCCCCCCCCCCAAACCTCCTCCATGGAGCCCCCTTGAATGTTTTTGTTTTTTTTAATCATTCCTATACATACCTTTTTGATGCAGTGTCGAGGCTAGTTCAGTGACTATAATTTGAGAAAAGATCACTGGAGTTCCATGTTTAATATCCTTGATAATCACATTTGGAGATATAGGAGATTCTTATAGAAGTGAGATTTGAATAATTTGATTATTATTACAGCTATGTAGGATTTGGTCACAATACTCTATTCTACACAAAGCAGAGGAAGAATTTGTGTTCTGCTGGGGCATTAAGAGCCCCTAATATGAGTTTTGATAGCAGTCCCGTGATCCCATTTCCCTACACCAATAGGAAGTGTTAAAAAGTACTTGAAGTTACACAGTAATCCATGCATTCACGGTTGGCCATAAGAACATATTGGTTTGCATGTCTTTTCCCTGACCATAATAAATCCTAATTTGTTGTATTTGTATTAAAATAAATGTAATATAATTGCCTGCTGTACAGCATTCTAGTAGAGGACATTTGGTTCATCTTGGCTGACTGATTAACCTGTCTAAATAAAATAACAATTTTAATAATAATTGAATAATAATTTGACAGCTTATTTTACTCTTTCTTACTTCAGTCATATTCAAACAGAACATGGGTTCACTACTTAGAGGCTTTCTGACCCAGAAAAAGCACACAGCCAATGCCCGAACACCAGTTATGTGCTTGTTTGTTCTGGGTCAGTGACACACAAAGTAGTGAAAGCAAGGATAAGGATGACAGCCCCCGCATGCATCTCCAAAAACCGTATACAAGTACCAAAATATTTGAGGTGGGTGTAGGTAGAATGGGGAGCAATGAATGTGGATTATTGAATGTAGGATGTAAAGCAGGTTTCTTTCCATACTTCCAGTTCTTGAAAGTTCCTGCTTCAGTTACTTCCTAAACCCATGGGCTGCTTTTGCGTCTATGTCTACATACATATAAAATTTTATCATGGCAACATCTACTAAAGCTAGGATGCAAGTACATGTTGCAAGTCTGGAAAGCAGCTGGAACCTATACCAGCCTTTCTCAACACAGAGGAACCCTTGACATAACTTTCCAGTGTCAGGGACCCCCTGCTACAAATTAATCTACAGCGCATGATACGTTTAATATAATGGTCAGTGGGAAGAATGCTTCTTACACTTGTGGTCATTGGGAAGAATTACCCCTTTACAGAATGCTAAAAAGGTCAATGGTGTCGGTGGGACTTACCAGAGAGACAGAAATTGCTCATTGTTCAAGGAACCCCTAGTAACATCTGGAGAAACCCTAGGGTTCCATGGAATCCTGGTTGAAAAAACCCTCACCTAGACTTTCAAGCCTTAGATGATGGATGTTAAAGTGGTTCTAAGGGCTGAAGGTTTTTTACCTTTATGCATTCTATGCATGAAGGTAAAAAACCTTATGTGCGCTGCAACCCCGCCCCCCTAATACTTACCTAAGCCCCATCGCGATCCAGCGATGTGCCTGAGAGGTTTGACTCTCCAGGGAGTCTTCCTCCTCATTGGATGAGACAGCAAGGTGAGTAAATGGCTGTCAATCACCGCCAGTGAGCCAATGAGAAGAGAGAGGGGGCAGGGCCAAGCCATGGTTCTGTGTGTGAATGGACACGCAGAGCCTTTTTGGGTGCCCCCATAGCAAGCTGTTTACTCTGGGGGCACTTGGAAGGAGGGAGGGGCCAGGAATGTTGGCAGGGGACCTGAGAAGAGGAGCATAGGGGCTGCTCTGTGCCAAACCAATGCACAGAGCAGGTAAGTAGAATATGTTTGTTTTTTTGTTTTTTTTTTAAATTTACCTTTAATATCACTTTAAGGTGAATGTGATTACATTCTAAGCTTACCTCTGGCCTTTCTACCTGTTCACAGAATATTTGTGGAGCTGCAGTTTAAAGGGTCAGCCACATAAAACTCATATTTCATTTTGGTTAGAGGATGTTGTCATTAGTATAAGCATTGCATATAAGGTGTACTAAGAATATGTGGATACGCTTTTTTGTTTTGTCAAAACAGAAACTTAGGACATACACATGCTTATTCAGCAAAGCAGTGCAACAAACAATAATGATGTACAATAACTCAAATGGGCTACTGGACTTTACTTTGCATTACTGAATAAGCAAGATGTTGTGAAACTTAGGGCCCTTCTTATCTTTTCCCTTGTATTTGAGCAGCTAGGACCTCCTTGGCTTTTAGCAGAGCTGTTTCAGATGGAACATTTAAATCGGGTAGTAGCCCTTTGCCTTCCCAGGATGCACCAGGGTCTTCAGTGGCTGATCGAGATGTGGGGATGGTGAGGTACAGGTGTGTATCATCCACATGGTAGGTCTGGGGGGGATGGCAACCTCCGCTTGTCTTTTCTCCAATGACATATGCCCGTCCTAGTCTCTTCATGATATATACAAATTCCTCTGCAGCACCTTCTGTCACTGAGCTGGTTAGTATGACTACAGGTTTTTTGGTGCCAAACGAAGAACCTGCAAATAAAATATAGAGAAACTTACAATAATGAAACTGATCACTAGTTCCTGTAGGATTGAATCACCTATTTGCTCTTTATTGTGGTTTTAGGAATGTGCTTCCTCCTCTCTGTCACTAAAGCATGTTAATATGATACCTTCTATTGTAAGATGCTTGTAAGATTTCTCAAATGATCACATTTCTTCTGCTTGGTCAATAATGCACACACATCAAACTGATGCTCTTATGTAGATCGCCATTCGAAGCGTCATTCATGCTGATCATGTATGCTTGTTTTAGTGTGTTTAGTTATGGCTTTTCCATTGCTGACCTCAGCTTTGCAACTGGTTCCTGATTCCCGTTACCAGAACATTAGTTCTAGGTACATCCAAGACTTTAAAAGGGAACTTAAAGAGGAAGTAAACCCAGATTGGGTTTAATTCCTCTACATTCCCCTGTAAAGTAGAAGCATAATGGGCTACTATGCATTGCATAGTAGCCCATCATGTGCCACTTACCTGAAAATGAAGCCAGCGACGTCCAGCGATGTCCCCTGTGCTGGCCATGTCCATCTTCTGCCCCTCTTCCTTCCTTCCCGATCTCTGACTCTGTGACTGCGCATGCGCGTGTGAGCAGCCATTCACGGCACAGTCACAGTAAAGAAACGGCACAGAGGCCGTTTCTTCACTGCGCATGTGTCAAAATGACATCGGCACAGCTAGTACACTGCAAAACTCCTGAACTGTACAGGTTTAGGAGATATGCAGGGCACTTACAGGTAAGCCTTATCACGAGTTGACAACCACTTTAACTCCAGAAGCTGTATGCAAAAATGGAACCAGGGCAGAGGACTGGTCACCATCATTGCTTATAATCTCCCTGCAGACAGTTGACCTATATTTTGACATCTTCATTTTGGGTGCCACAGGATTGCTCCATTATAAACTCCCAGGGCCTATTTTGTCTAAGACACAGCAAAGCACAGCAGGAAAAGTGCAACACTACATGAAGCCACATCAGTTTTGTTTTTTTTGTTTTTTTTTATACACTCACTTTCTGCATACCTGCATTTGTCACATACATTAATCAATAGGACATACATCTGCATTACCAAATTCTGCATTTGTGTGAGGTGGGAGATTTCCCACCACTTCATTTTCATACCACTAATTCCCACAATTTAAAGGGTTTGTTATACACTACATTGGCTTGGATGTGAGCTTGATGTATGATAGGACTGAAGCTAATTCTATTAACATGTAATCTTATTGGTATTTAGGCCATGGTGTCCTATTATATACCAAGCTCACAGCCCAGCCAATATGTTGTGCTCCAGCTATATCCCTTTCTCTGTTTGTATATATATTTTTTTAATATTATGCTATATTTAAAGAAAAAAAAAAAAAACACAGACAGCCCCTGTCCTGTAAAATGAAGATTACTTACCAAAATCACCCTTAGGCTCCATGCACACTGGATGTTCTATATAGACGTTTTGGACACTGGATTTCTGGCAGAAAAACACTGCTTTTAAAACTAGATTTTATCAGCATTTTGTAATAGCGTTTATGCGCGTTTATCGGCGTCTGCGTTTTTGAGCGTTTTTCTTTTAACTTCATTACCTTCCATTGACTACAAAAGATGCCGGACGCTGATAAACAGCCATTTAGTGGCGTTTATGAGCGTTTATCAGCATCCAGCGCTTTTTGTGGTCAGAAGAACCAGCCTTGAATGCCAATTCAGAGCGTTCAGATAACAGCCCAAAAACGGCACGATAAAAAACACCCAAATAACCATAAACAGTCGTTTATCAGCATCATTGTGCATGGAGCCTAAAGTGAATTGACCACACCCACTTTTGCTTCAGCGCCTTTACCTTTTACCCTGCTAACCCTTAGCCTTGCTTGTTTTTTTTTTTTTTTTAGTTGCTGCTGTAAAGAGTATCATGATAAATTTTGTTTTATGTATACAATGACAATAAAGTATTATCTATCTATCTATCTATCTATCTATCTATCTATCTATCTATCTATCTATCTATCTATCTATCTACACTATATTGTCAAAAGTGTTGGGACACCTACCTTTACATGCACATGAACTTTAATGCCATCCCAATCCCAGTCTTAGTCCGTAGGGTTCACTATTGAGTTGGCTCACCCTTTGCAGCTATAACAGCTTCAACTCTTCTGGGAAGGCTGTCCACAAGGTTTAGAAGTATGTCTATGGGAATGTTTGGCCATTCTTCCAGAAACGCATTTGTGAGGTCAGGCACTGATGTTGGATGAGCAGTCTCTGCTCTAATTCTTCCCAGAGGTGTTCTGTCGGGTTGAGGTCTGGACTCTGTGCAGGCCAGTGAAGTTCCCCCTCCCCAAACTCGCTCATCCATGTCTTTATGGACCTTGCTTTGTGCACTGGTGCTCAGTCATGTTAGAAGAAGAAGGGGCCATCCCCAAACTTTTCCCACAAAGTTGGGAGCATGAAATTGCCAAAATGTCTTGGTATGCTGACGCCTTAAGAGCTCCCTTCACTGGAACTAAGGGGCCAAGCCCAGCCCCTGAAAAACAACCCCACATCATAATCCCCCCTCCATCAAATGATTTGGACCAGGGAACAAAGCAAGGTCCCTAAAGACATGGATGAGCAAGTTTGGGGTGGAGAAACTTGACTGGCCTGCACAGAGTCCTGACCTCAACCCGATAGAACAGTTTTGGGATGAATTAGAGCAGAGACTGTGAGCCAGGCCTTCTTGTCCAACATCAGTGCCTGACCTCACAAATGCGCTTCTGGAAGAATGGTCAAGAATTTCGATAGACACACATTACTAAACCTTGTGGACAGCCTTCCCAGAAGAGTTGAAGCAAAGGGTGGGCCAACTCAATATTGACCTAACAAACTAAGGCTAGCCCTACATTATACAATTTTCTTGTACAATTTTCCTTTAGATTTACCAAAACCATATAATATGAGGTCAAACCTGAACACTTTCGATTTGTAAGCAATCAGGCAGGCCCTTGCACTATATAGTTGAAGGTAAATCTAAAGGAAATTAAATAAGAAAATTGACTGGTATGCCATTATATTTCATGTGCGTGTAAAGGCAGGTGTCCCAATACTTTTGACAATATAGTGTATCTGTCTATCTCTACAAAATCACATTATTATTTTGAGTATACAAATAACTCTTTTCAACATTAAAAAAAACACTGCTTCCAAACAGCCTAATCTGGGCTAGAGACTACCGGAAATACAACAGGTGTTTCATAACAGAGACTGCAGGGAGTCTATTGTTATGAGTAGTGTTGAGCGAACCCGGACTGTAACGTTCGGGTCCGTACCGAACTTTCGGGTGTCCGTGGCACGGACCCGGACCCGGACATTTCAAAAATCGTTCGGGTTCGGTCCGGGGTTCTGCTATTTTACTCCACGTGTTGAGAAGCTGCAGGGCAGCCAATCAACAAGTGTTTCACTGGTTTGCCCTTAGAAGCCATCACAGCCATGCCTACTAATGGCATGGCTGTGATTGGCCGGTGCATCATGTGACCCAGCCTCTTTATAAGCTGGAGTCACAGTGCTGCAGTCACATGCTCCTTGGGTTAGTGTAGGGAAAGGTAGCTGACTGCGTGAGGGACAGATTTGAGACATTTTAAGACCTGATCCTGCATCCTGAGATAGATTACTTTACTACTGCTGTCTGTGCTGTTGCTCTGAGGACAGATAGCAGAAATTAGAGATTTCA
>BLSH010347284.1:340920-362685 GCA_018402905.1 Glandirana rugosa | reverse complement strand
TAGCAACCGGTTAATTGCGTTGGTCGTCGTCAACACGTTGTTAAAGGTGTTGTAAATATTAGAACCGAGACTGTCAGGTCCCACTGTTTCGAGACTCCTTTCCCCACGCGGGGGTTTTGCGTAGTCGAAAATGAGACAGTGTCAGACGTGTCCAACACGTGGGTGGTAAAACACTCATGGGAGAGAACGATAGTAAAATTATTTTTAACAAAAACCATTACGTGATCCACGCACGCGGAAGGAAAAAGAAAACAAAAGATCTTTTAGTTAAACAGATACCGGTCGGATTGTATGTCCTAGACAAACTGAGTATTGATCTCAACTCGCTTGGAGACCTTCAAGCCCAAGACGACCAGGCAGGCTTGAAGCCCTGTTTCAGGCCCAGGCCCAGGCCTGCCTTGGGCTTGCTAGCGTGCCTGTTGCTTGGGGGTGCGATCGTTCGGGTTCCGTCCGGACCCGGACCCGGACTTTGTCCCGAAGTTCGGACGGACCAGCAGAACCCGAACTTCCAGAGGTTCGCTCAACTCTAGTTATGAGTCAAACAGATCCTGTATGTTAGGCTGGCCATAGACAAATTGATTTTCTAGAAAACAAAAGAAAAAGGAAGGCGCACGCACCTAGTGCATTACCAAAAACAATTTTTATTAAAATGATAGCAAGAGAGGGTACTCACAAAATGGTGGGTGCACAACCTGTGCAGACTGTGACAGAGTAAAAGCTGATGCGTTTTGGGGGCGCACCCCTTTCCTCAGAGCTTTGTCACCCTGGACTGTCAGAGCCAAGATTATAAATGTTGTGGAAATTGTTGCACAACTGCTGCTGGTTGCGTTAATTGGCCAACGATTGTGATTGGACAATTGGAATCAATCAATTGGTCAATCGTGAAGCAATCATCACAAAATTGCCTCTTAAATTTAGTTAAAAATGTGTGTTTGAAATGGTACAGGAAACACTTTCAACAACATTTTATACAACATTTTATACAACATTTTAAAGAAGCATTTCAAAATAAACATAAGAATATATAAAAATTATTATTATACACATATGTATATATAAAAAACACACATGTAAAAACACACACATGTAAAAACGTATGAATCCATGGAAACTAGGGCACATGGGCTAATCCCTAGACCCTAGTGATATCAGACCATGTACCAGTATTAGAAGCAATCAGCAGCAGTAGATAACAGCTGCATGGGATGGTATAATAGTATAGATAAAGCCACATTTACCTCCGTATTTAGAGAGACGCTGGCCAGGACCGCCAGAACCGCCTGGTGCCGAGCCGCCGTGTCCCCGACTGTGTCCATTCCCAGAGAAGGGTTGCAGGGGACAGACGGAAGGGGGAGGAGGAATGCGGCGAAACCATCTGGGGACGCTGGAGGCTGGGCGGAAGAGTGTGGAGCCGCTGCTTCCGGGTATTCCCTGACGTCACGTCCGGCTGGAAGTGACGTGTGGGTGTACCCGAAGCCTCATAATGAAAGGAGCAAATCCTGGGGACAGCGGTCTGGCAGCCCAGGGCAACAATTTCTTTTTAAAGCATACCAGTGATTAAAAACATTTATACTATTTATACTGTAGGTAAATTCTTGGTGCAATATAAGATTAAAAGAAATAGTAATAATAATGATTAAAAAGTGATGATAATAATAAATACACAAATACTTGGATGTGAAGTTGCAGATATTTAGATGCGAGACAGGAGCACCTAGATGTGACATATAAATATGTATATAAAAATGGATGGACCAAAAAGTAAAAAATTAAAATTAAAAAATGGCAATTGGAAAAATGAAAAAAATGTTGAAAATGTTGAAAATGTTCAAAAATAAAAATAAAAAAAATAAAAACTGATTATGTGATTTATATGATTTATATGATTATGTGTATAATAATAATTTTTATATATTCTTATGTTTATTTTGAAATGCTTCTTTAAAATGTTGTATAAAATGTTGTTGAAAGTGTTTCCTGTACCATTTCAAACACACATTTTTAACTAAATTTAAGAGGCAATTTTGGGATGATTGCTTCACGATTGACCAATTGATTGATTCCAATTGTCCAATCACAATCGTTGGCCAATTAACGCAACCAGCAGCAGTTGTGCAACAATTTCCACAACATTTATAATCTTGGCTCTGACAGTCCAGGGTGACAAACCTCTGAGGAAAGGGGTGCGCCCCCGAAACGCGTCAGCTTTTACTCTGTCACAGTCTGCACAGGTTGTGCACCCACCATTTTGTGAGTACCCTCTCTTGCTATCATTTTAATAAAAATTGTTTTTGGAAATGCACTAGGTGCGTGCGCCTTCCTTTTTCTTTTGTTTTCTAGTCATTTTCGGATTTCCCCGTCCGAGGAGGGCTGCACACATCGATGCATTTCCCTTCGCCTAGTCGGTAGTCTGCCGCACAAGAGGACCTATCAGCGCGGGATTTTCTCACTTTCTTACAAATTGATTTTCGCCTGTTTCTAAGAGGGGCTTTGTGAATAACTGGATGTTGGCCTAAAGCACAAGTCCCTGCTTCGCTCCTGTCCTTTCTAGAACACTAACCCTCCTGCTGATGCTATACTCTCTGCCATATTGTGCCCCACTCCTGAGGCCTCCACACAAAATTCCCAGCTGTTGACCTTTATCTCCCCAAAGAAAGAAATGTCCACACATAACGTTGCTGCACTTTACTGGTAGTACTTGGAAAATGGCACAAAACAGTCATATCACATTGACATACATTCCAGAATCACTTGACAGTATATTGGCAATCACATTTAGTGGATAGTCTGCAGCAGGCAAATGTGAAAGCATAGGCAGCACTCTAAGCAGCTATCTTCCCTCTGACAGTCTCTCTCTCCTTGGGAGAACCACGGTGTTGGGACCCATCTCCCTACATACTATATCTGCAGCATTTTGCTCTATTCAAACCGAGATTAACAAGGTGAAGCCTCCTGCTATATGAACTGAGAGTAACAAGGATGCTACTACAGTATACCAGTCTCTTCTTACAAGTCCCACTCCATAGCTCTACCCAGCCGGGTATGGTCTCTGAAGTTACTCTCTTCTTCCCAGAGTCATTAGTACTCAAAGGGCCCTGACATTAGGCTTTATACATCTGGCTCCCGACTCTCCTTTAGTCATTCCAGATACAGGATACCTGCAGCTTCTCCTACTGAACTCTGTACTTCTCTCCTGGGATTTCTGCCCTGAGCAGGGCCTTGGCTGTGCTGACTACATCTGCATATGTGTGGGCTACTCGGCTTCCATGCCCCATCTGCTTCCCCACCTGGCTTATATTTGGGCCCTAACTCACTCGTGACATCACTACAGGAATGATGTCTCTAAAAGGGGAGCTATCACTTGTTTTTCCATTTACCATACTGTTGTAGGACAGAGTCACATGCGTGGGCCTGCCAGCACCACCTAGCTCAAATAATTGAAAATCGTTGCTGGGTGGAAAATTGTCAGTAGGAAAATAATGTGAATGGAAGAATCTCTTAGCTTTATTTTGTTCAACCTATCTATGTGTGTAGTGTATGACCAGCTTTAAACATGTACTGTTTCAACAATAGCAAACAGTAAAACACAGACCAATAAAAAAAAGGTTCAGCACCACGAAGCAGAAAGTACAGTTTGCATAAGTAATGAGAAAAATGGCTGTGCTGTGTGATGTATAACGAAAAACTATACACATTTATTTACATTATGCTAAATTATTCCATAAGTATGTCTAAAAGTTGTATGTTCAAAATGTAAAGCCAAACCTTTTTTACTAGCTTTATTGAAAATAGAGAAGGGTAAAAACATGTTTCAGATTTTTATTTCTATCTGTGTTCCCACTGGGGAGGTTCACCCTCTCTATTTGACCTGGTGTCTCTGGTACAGAAACTTGTGGTTAATCCAAAATCTATAAGAAAAACACAGTGGTTGGAAATCTTCCAATGGGGACAACTGTTCAGGTGACAACTTTCTTAAAAGGGATATCCCATTGCTTTGTAAAGTTCTACTCTTACTTCCTGTTGTGTCTTTGGGATAGGAAATCAATAAAATCCCCCTCACAGAATACATACAAAAAACTGAAAAACATGGCAGTGGTTCTAACATTCCCTACTTTATCCAAATTAAATTTTAATTTACATATACTTAAAAAACTTCAAATAATATAGTACCCTTTTAAGGATGATTTTTTTCCAAATCAGCACTACAAATGTCTGCACAATGCATAAACATACATGCTTTTCTGAACATGTTCCATTTGATTCCTTATCTGTATCAATATATTTAGGGTTAGATATGTCACACTGATGACATAGTGCTGATTTCAAATTGGTCAATGGTATTTGGGGATTCGGTAAAATTCCAGTCAGTTTTTTTTTTTTATTTCTCTTGAGTTCCTTCCCACAGACACCTCAGGATGTAGGAGGAGATTTCTTTGAAGCAAGGGGGAAAACCCTCTTAGACAGTTGTCACCAAAACAGGTTTTCTCCTGGATAGATTTCCCCTAAGCTCCTGTTCCTGTGATAACTCAAAAATGTTGGATTCCCAATCACTTTCTGTTCTAAAGACAATGGTTACCAGTCCCCAGTGGGGACCCAGGCCCAGACAACAATAAAACTTGCTGCTTAAAGTTGACTCACCAGCTTTATTTTATAAATCTGCCAACGTCATTAAAAAAATTAATGAAAATTATAAACTTAAACATGGCTGGAAAACCACAATTGCTCTTTGTAGGACTTTGAAGGCAACGTCTAAACAAAAATAATATTAAAATAATAAAATGTATTTTCTCAATTTACAAATTATGTAAGTTTTCTTTTTGTTTTGTATCATGATGGTTGAACTATTATGTAATATGTGGATAGTAAAATATAATTTATATTCCAGAGTGGTATCTTATCCCTGAAGAAGATAATTGTTATAAATAGAGTTAAGCGAACCCGAACTGTAAAGTTCGGGTCCGTACCGAACTTTGGGGTGTCCGTAACCCGGACCCGAACCCGGACTTTTGGAAAAAAGTTTGGGTTCAGGTTCGGGGTTCGGGTATTTGATCCTGCCTGTTGAATAGCTGTAGGGCAGGCAATCAACAAGCATTTCACTGGTTTGCCCTTAGAAGCCATCACAACCATGACTACTAATGGCATGGCTGTGATTGGCCAGTGCATCATGTGACCCAGCCTCCGTATAAGATGGAGTCACATAGTGCTGCATGTCACATGCTCTCAGGCTAGTCTAGGAAGAGGATGCTGCCGTCCCTGTGAGGGACAGATTGCAGATATAATAACATCTCATCCTGCATTACAGAAAGATCTGATTCTGGACTAGGTAGAGTCTACTGCTTTGAGGGACAGATTATTGTTCTAAAATCATCTCCTAGTTCTATAGGGTCAGGTTCCTGCTGTTGCTGTAAGGGACAGATTATTGTTCTATAATCATCTCCTAGTTCTGAAGGGAGAGGTTCCTGCTGGTGCTGTAAGGGACAGATTATTGTTCTAAAATAATTTTACTTCCTTTGGCAGCCCTCTAGCACTTTCCAGGACTTTTTTACAGCCATTTTTGTGCCCAAATGTTTGGGTCCCCATTGACTTCAATGGGGTTCGGGGTCCGGGGTAAAGTTCGGGTTAAGTTCGGTACCAAACCCCGGACTTTTTCCCGAAGTTCGGCCGAACCCGAACATCCAGGTGTCCGCTCAACTCTAGTTATAAATATTTTGAAATACGTTGGAGTACCTAAGCTGAGTGGGCCAACCAGTAATCCAATAACTGCAAATCATCAGCTGGGGGGATACCATTTGGATCAGACTTCTTGGTGTTGTAATCTAATTTTGTACAATAGTTTATACTATGTAATATGTGATGTAATATATGTGATTCAAACCTTTTAAATCGAGAAAATAAATATTAATATTTTAATCTTATTTTTTGGTTAGACATTGCCTTCAAAGTCCTACAAAGAGCAATAGTGGTTTTCCATATATTACTAATAAGAAGATGGCAAACACACCCAGAGTCACACACAATAATTGTAACTTAAACATGGCTTCCCATTTCTTTTTCTTTTGTGAGTAATACCTGTGATCTTGTGAGATTTAGCATGTATGTCATCGGTAGGCAGGTAAGTGGAACCCGGAAAAAGCATCTGACTGTCAATGATGCACTCACAAAATCACACACATGTGCAGTATTTGGTTATTGCGTGTAATACGTTTCCCCCCTGCCCATAGATCTGCATGATCTTGCAGCTGGGAAACAATATCTCCCAGGAAGGTAGTGGTGGCCTGGCCTTCTCAGGGGACATTCGTGCAGCCAGGGCTATGTCATCCCTACTTTTAAGAACCTGGAAGTGCAATTGCAGCAAGTCTGCTCTAACTGGCATCTGGGGCACTATTATACTGAATATCCCCCAGGATCCTTCCAAATGCATTAATCTAGCATTTCATTCAACAAGACTAAACTCTAATGAAGGAAACCCCATTGAAACCCCAAAATGCATTGGCTTTTTATGACACATTATTTCAAATAACTTTTCTTCTTGTACACCAAACAATAAAAACTTGACAGAAGTTCTAACACTTCCACATTCTTTTTGTAAACAAAATTAAATGTTTTGGCATTACATATACTTTAGGGGTACAAATTCTGCATCCTACCTGCGAGCTGAGGCATGGTCCACACATCTGTAACGGCATTGGCAGACCGGCTGTAGACTTTATCTAGGAGAACAGGGGTCCCTTCATCAAAGAAGTAAGAGCAGAGTGCTGGAATAGAGTTTGTGGGACCTCCAATGTTAAATCTATGAGCAAGGAAAAGTTTATTGTTTTTTTTTCCTCATGGCATGCTGAGTATAAGTCCTGAAGTTTTGAGTCTCTTTTCTATGAAAATATTTCAAAACTTACCATACTGGGAAACCTCCAGATATCCCCAAATTAAACATTTTGTAAATCAAATAATTGGTTCTTCTTCAAATCTAGGAACCTTGACTCTCTTTGAACGCTCTTGTAAACATGACCCTAATACTAAAGGGCTTATCACAATGTTTTTGTACCTCTATTCTTGAGAAATTGGCACCTCTCCCACATTCATACATGACTAAATGGGAAAATGATATAGGTGAACCCATAGAAGAAAAAGATTGGTGTCTTATCAGGCACACCACAGCCCATTGTTCCGTCAATACTGCTGCAATTGAATTCAATTATAAACTATTATAAAGTGGTATATGGTACCCCAACGGTTAGCTAAAATCAAACATACAGTCTCTGAGAAATGGGGGGGGGGGCTGTTTTAATGTTGATACCTTCCTTCATATATGGAGGGAATGTCCCAAAATTAAGCAGTTTTAGACAGACATATATCAAATAATCTATACCCTATTTGGAAAAAGACTAAACAAAAATCCAAAAGAGGCTTTATTAAATATCAAACCATAAGGTTACACCAATAATCAGTTCTACCTTCTCACATTTTTATTCACTGCTGCCAAACAAACTTTAGCCAAAGCCTGGTGGTCTTCCATACTGAACTCTACATCAGTTACAAATAAAATGAGGTGGTATATGTCTAATGAAAAACTTGCTGCAATTTTCACTTGTGACAATTCCCACAAATATTAAAAAATATAGTCCCCTTGGATTTCATCTCTTCTTCCTCCAAACATTGATAGGTCCCTACTACACTTATAAAATAAAGGTTTTTTTTTGATTTGTTAGAGATCCATATTAGTGACCCTTATCTTGATATTTCTCATTCCTTTGCAAACAGTTTGTACCTTATTGTTCTAGTTAATTTCTCTTTTATTTTATCCACAAATGTATGTATGTGACTTACCCTAGTCATTATTAATACATATATTTTGTATATTCATGTATTTTATCATTTTAACTTTTTTTACTTTATGTATAACATAGTGCATATTCTTTCCCCTATATTCTTAAACAAATAAAAATGTATTTAAAAAAAACATAAATACATTCTAAATTAATATTTTATTTTAGGGTACATGCAAAGATCTCAGGTCACCAGCTGCTTGGTGTCTCCATTAACAAGACTTCTTTACCAAAGTTCCCAGCCTATAAATGCACCTCGATCATTTTCTTTGTTAATAACACAAAGGAGAATCCAGCGGTGAAAGAGAATTCAGAAGTGGGAAAGGTCCTAAGGGCCCGTTCACACCTAGGCGATTTGTGCTCCGACTTGTATCGCCCCAAGTTGCCTCAAATCGCCTGACATCAGAAATCCCATTGAAATGAATGGAGCTGACTTAATTTTGAACTTTGAAAAAAAAATATTTTTTACTTTCTGCTATAAAACCTATCCAATAAAAAAAAAAAACAAAAAAAAAAACAAATGTCTTCACGAATTTAGGCCAATATATATTCTTCTACATATTTTTGGTAAACAAAATCCCAATAAGCGTATATTGATTGGTTTGCACAAACTATGGGATATTTTTATTTATTTATTATTAGTTTTTTACTAATAATGGCGGCTATAAACGACTTATAGCCGGACTGTGATATTATGACAGAGTGACATTCTGACACTAACTGACACTTTTGACACTTTTTGGGGACCAGTGACACTAATACAGTGATAAGTGCTAAAAAATATACACTGTCACTGTACTAATGACACTATCTGGGAAGGGGTTAACATCAGGGGTCATCAAAGTGTTAACTGTGTGCCTAACCAGTGTTTTACTACACTGTGGGAGGTGCTTTTACTAGGGGAAGAGATGAAATGTATTCTCTGCTTTGCAGGGGCACACATTTTAATCTCTTCCCTCCTGTCAGAACAGTGAGCTGCCTTGTTTACATTGTTTTCACACCTCTCATCCTGTTCTTGGACAATAACAGGTGATTGGATTAGGTGTCTGCTATCTGTGTGCATGTACTTTAAATGCTGCTGTATTTTCCTGACACTCATTAACACTGAAGACGTGGCTTGGACAAGTTTAGCTGAATGTAACTAACTACTACTAGATATACTAAGACCTGGATACATTGAAACCTTCACAGGTAACAGTTTGTCATGCATTATACTGTCTACCCAGTGTCGTATCATCTGTGGGTGCAATGTGTGCGGTGCACACGTGCCCCAAGGGGGGGGGCACTGTGCTCTGACCCACATGGCACCCTTGGAGACAAATCCGGGCCTGTCACTCTCTGGCTCCTGTCACATTTGTACAGACACTGCCGCCCGCTGGCATGGATTATCCTCCCTCTCAGCTATTTCCAGCACTCCCGCTCAGTATGCTTCAGCGCTGTCAACAGAAATCTTACAAAGAGGGAGGCATAGCTGGCGCTGACAAGTGTTGAGATGGGAATAGATAGGAGGCTTCTCAGCTTGAGATTGCAGATCCTGCCCGGAGGGATACCAGCAGCACAAGTGGTAGGATGTGTGTAGGATGTGTGCTGGGCATAGGTTTGCGCAGCTTATTGTATTAGGGTGTGCACCCCAAAGTTTAAACACACATTGCGTTTCTCTGCAGCCTCAGCTGCACGGGGCAGTGACTGAATGGGAAGTGCTCTGTGCTGAGCAGCTTCCTGTTCAATCAAAAATGGAAGCATAGTAAACACTGTTTACTATGCTTCAGTTATAAATGGACACAGTGAGCGTGTGTTTATTTAGAAAAGGAAGGGGCCAGTAAATTACATATTTACTAGCCCCTTTCCCTGTTCTCCATCCTATCCTCAAACATCCCCCGCAGCAGCCAGGAGGAGCGGAGGGAAGCCAGTAGCACTGAGGGGCAAGGGGGCCACCATGGAGTTAAGCCCGAGAAGTAGGGGGAATAGGCACTGCATGTAGTGATTAGGGTGTGCCCAGGCACACCTGGAACACCCTCTATGCACGCCTATGGTGCTGGGTGGTAGGTGGGTTTTGCAAGGAGAGATTTGTGTGCAGTGACTTGAGGAAGGGGGTTGAGATGGCAGTAAGGGTCAGGAAGGGGGTGAGAGCAATGTCTGCAGGTAGGTGAGAGGCCAGTTCTGGTGATGTGTGTCTGCGGCTAGCTTCAGTTTCTCAGTGTATGCCAGTAGTCTCTGCAATGCTGAAGCAATGAATTAGGGCTTGTTCACATCATATACTTTCAACCCATCTGCTCTCTTCTCTTGCACATAGCACCCGCCGCCATACACTCCATACCCCTCTCCTGCGCATACTACCCGCCGCCATACACTTTGTACCCCTTTTCCTGCACATACCACCCACCGCCATACACTCCGTATCCCTCTCCTGGACATACTGCCCACCGCCATACACTGCACAAAGTAAACCACATTCCTTATTCTTTTGTCTGTTCCTATATCTTAAAGTGATTGTTACCTGCTCTATGCAATGGTTTTGCACAGAGCAGCCCTGATCCTCCTCCTTCTCTGGTGCTTCTGGCTCCTCCCCGCCACCGAGTGCCCCTATAGCAAGCACCTTATTATGCACCTTATAATGCCTGCTCCCAAGCCCCTCCCTCCCTGCTGGATTGAGATCAGGCTCAGATATGTATTTGGGGGGGCGGGGTGCTGCATTCATAAGGTTTTTCACCTTACTGCATAGAATGCAGTAGGGTAAAAAATGTTCTGCCTTAACAACCACTTTAACCACTTCAGCCTTGGAAGGATTTACCCCCTTCCTGACCTGGCCATTTTTTGTGATACGTCACTGCGTCGCTTTAACTGACAATTGCGCGGTCGTGCAACATTGCACCCAAATGAAATTGATGTCCTTTTTTTCCCACAAATAGAGCTTTCTTTTGGTGGTATTTGATCACCTCTGCGGTTTTCATTTTTTGCGCTATAAACAAAAAAAGAGCGCAATTTTTTAACAGAAAAACAATATTTTTTACTTTTTGCTATAATAAATTTCCAAAAAAAATTTAAAAAAACAAATTTCTTCCTCAGTTTAGGCCAATATGTATTCTTCTACATATTTTTGGCAAAAAAAATCCCAATTAGAGTATTTTGATTGGTTTGCACAAAAGTTATTGAGTCTACAAAATAGGGGATAGATATATGGCATTTTTATTATTTTTTGTTTTACTAGTAATGGCGGTGATCTGCGATTATTTTGTGGGACTGAGACATTTCGGTGGACAGATCAGACACTTTTGACACTTTTTTGGGACCAGTGATATTTATACAGCGATCAGTGCTATAAAAATGCATTGATTACTGTATAAATGACACTGACAGGGAAGGGGTTAACGCTAGTGGTAATTATGGGGTTAAATATGTTCCTTGGGAGGTGTTTCTAACTGCATGGGGGCTGGGCTGACTGGAGGAGGAGAGAGATAGCTGTTCCTAATCACTAGGAACAGACAATCTCTCTCTACTCCTCTGACAGAATGGGGATCTGCTTTGTTTACACTGGCAGATCCATGTTCTGCCTCTCTCTGGAGTGATTGCGGGTGGCCGCTTGATGGTTCCCCCCCAGCGAATCATCATGTATGCGCACAATGATTCGCACAGCCGAGCCAACCTGGCGCAGTATAACTGCGGCGGCCTGTTGGCAAGCTGTGAATGTACTGTTCAGGCTAATGAACCATGCACTGTATATATAATAATTTTTAGGGGTTCCCTAAGACCTAAGAGTTACAAAGGGGTTGATTTCCTAAAGGCAAATTGTCTGTGCCCTGCAAGGGCACTTGCAAGTGTAGTTGGTCTAGATCAGCCCTTTTCAACCAGGTTTCTTTAGGGGTGCCTTGGCAAAATGTCTAAAAATTACTCAAAAATTGTATACAAGCCAGCATGTGGATGAAGGCTGCTTGTTGTTACACTAAGTCACAGGTTTTCATTATGCACCATTACAACCTTCTAGCTGCCGGCATCCTAACAACCAATGGTGTCATCAGTTGACAAGGAGGATGCCAGTCGCCTACATAGCACCCTTATTTGACCTTCCCCTGCCCCTCTCCATTAGTGGTGGGGTCACATTAGCTGAGTGATGGAGAAACATTGTAATACTAGTCAGTACCAGTTTGCAAAAGTGTATTTGTTTTGGAAAAATAAATCACCTCTAATGTTGGGTGTCCTACTTGGACTTGTGGATGTTGTTGCATTATGTAAAATTATTAGAATAGTTTTTACATTTTAGAATGGGGTGCCTTGAGACTGTCCATCTTTTTTAAAGGGTGCCTTGAGATTGTCCATCATTTTAAAGGGTGCCTTGACTGAAAAAAGATTGAGAAACACTGGTATAGATCTGAGGGGAGCATGCAAGGAAAATAAAAAAACAGCATATTTGCTTGCACATAATTGGATGATAGAACTCAGCAGAGCTTTTCCCTTATGTCAGAGCTTCCCCTCAGATCTAGAGCTAATGCATTTGCCGAGCACAGACTATTTGCCTTTAGTAAATCAACCCCAATGGCTGCTTTACACTTTTTAACAGTAGTCAGCATTTCATCCACCTCAGCTTTGCATGCAATTCAGTTGTAGGACTGTTCTAAACTGAAAATTGTTTGTTGCTTTCTAATAATATATGTACAGTATCTCACAAAAGTGAGTACACCCCTCACATTTTTGTAAATATTTTATTATATCTTTTCATGTGACAACACTGAAGAAATGGCACTTTGCTACAATGTAAAGTAGTGAGTGTGCAGCTTGTATAACAGTGTAAATTTGCTGTCCCCTCAAAATAACTCAATACACAGCCATTAATGTCTAAACTGCTGGCAACAAAAGTGAATACACCTCTAAGTAAAACTGTCCAAATTGGGCCCAATTAGCCATTTTCCCTACCTGGTGTCATGTGACTCATTAATGTTACAAGGTCTCAGATGTGAATGAGGAGCAGGTGTGTTAAATTTGGTGTTATTGCTCTCCAGTGGTCACTGGAAGTTCAACATGGCACCTCATTGCAAATAACTCTCAGAGGGTCTGAAAAAAGAACTGTTACTCTACATAAAGATGGCCTAGGCTATAAGAAGATTGCCAAGACCCTGTAACTGAGCTGCAGCATGGTGGCCAAGACCATACAGCGGTTTAACAGGACAGGTTTCACTCAGAACAGGCCTTGCCATGGTCGACCAAAGAAGTTGAGTGCATGTGCTCAGCATCACATCCAGAGGTTGTCTTTGGGATATAAAGGTATGAGTGATGTCAGTATTGCTGCAGAGGTTGAAGGGGTGGGAGGTCAGCCTGTCAGTGCTCAGACCATACGTCGCACACTGCATCAAATTGGTCTGCATGGCTGTCATCCCAGAAGGAAGCATCTTCTAAAGATGATGCACAAGAAAGCCCGCCAACAGTTTGCTGAAGACAAGCAGAGTAAGGACATGGATTGCTGGAACCATGTCCTGTGGTCTGATGAGACCAAGATAAACTTATTTGGTTCAGATGGTGTCAAACGTGTGTGGCGGCAACCAGGGGAGGAGTACAAAGACAAGTGTGTCTTGCCTACAGTCAAGCATGGTGGTGGGAGTGTCATGGTCTGGGGATGCATGAGTGATGCCGGCACTGGGGAGCTACAGTTCATTGAGGGAACCATGAATTCCAACATGTACTGTGACATACTGAAGCACTGAGCATGATCCCCTCCCTTCAGAGACTGGGCCACAGGGCAATATTCCAACATGTTAAGGACCCTAAACACACCTCCAAGATGACCAGTGCCTTTCTAAAGAAGCTGAGAGTAAAGGTGATGGACTGGGCATGCATGTCTCCAGACCTAAACCCTATTGAGCATCTGTGGGGCATCCTCAAACGGAAGGTGGATGAGCGCAAGGTCTCTAACATCCACCAGCTCTGTGATGTCGTCATGGAGGAGTGGTAGAGGACCCCAGTGGCAACCTGTGAAGCTCTGGTGAACTCCATGCCCCAGAGGGTTAAGGCAGTGCTGGAAAATAATGGTGGCCACACAAAATATTGACACTTTGGGCCCAATTTTGGAATTTTCACTTAGGGGTGTACTCACTTTTGTTGTCAGCATTTTAGACATTAATGGCTGTGTGTTGAGTTATTTTGAGGGGACAGCAAATTTACACTGTTAAACAAGATATACGCTCACTACTTTACATTGTAGCACATGTCATTTCTTCAGTGATGTCACATGATAAGACATTATAAAATATTTACAAAAATGTGAGTGGTGTACTCACTTGTGAGATACTGTATATTTCAACATGAGATTAAATAATCTTTAGGTAGTTTCCAGTAGTGGTAATACCCCAAGATATCAAATCTGCTTTACAAGAAAAAGTGCAATGTTATTATTTTTTTAATGCTTAGCGATGTAAAATCTGATTATTCAGAAAGAGCAGTACTCATATAAATTATTTTTAATTGTTTGGTCATGCTGCAGTGATAAATTGGATTAGCAGGTGAAATCTTTAGTGCAGCTCGTTCTGTGGGGGTGGGGGAAACAAACAAACAGGGGGATTCTAATATACTTGCAAATTGTCTTTAAGGGTACCTGTCATTAAAGCATTATGTGGGCTGCTGCCATGCTGGTCCTTTGCATTCAATATTTTTGAGTCACTGACCTGAGATAAGTGTGTGCATAAAAGGTTCTAATTTCATTCAGACTTCTGTTGTTGCATACTTAACCTGGGACAGTAAGTGCATATATCATATATTACAAATCTTCTATAGCTGTCTCTATAAAGGAACATGCTGGTATATGTAAATTATCAGGATGAGATTAATAAAAATTGAAATGCTGCATAATGACTAAAAATTAACATGGTCCAGGAGTTATTAGACAAAATAAATGTGAATAAAGCTTTAGGATGAAGTAGCTTACAGCCATGAGTTATCAAAGAGTTGAGCACAATTATTATGTATACAGTATTATTGTATACAATATACATAATTATTATATACAGTATTTAATTTTCATAGAAGTTTTAGTGACTAGCATGATGCCAATGGATGACTGCAAAGCAAATGTAAAAATAAAAAAAAAAACATTAATAATAATATTAATAAACAATCTAAAAAAATAAATAATCTCCATCCTGTTACAACAGGCCTGTACCATCAACTTTAAAGGATAAGTCCACCCTAACACTAAAATCCCTGCATCTACAAACATCCACAATTTAACTTTAACCTATCTAACCCTGTAAAGAAGAAATCAGTATACATACCTTTCTTGAAGCCGATCTGACTAAGTCCCACACTGAGCTGTCAGCCACGGCTTCGCTGTGGAGGCGGGTGCAGAGGACACAGCAGACAACGGAAGCCCCATAGTAAGTCTATAGGTGATGTCACTCCACATTAATTTCACAGCCTTTGTTGGTTGTCTCCTCTGCAGAGCTTCCGCTGCTGGAGACCGGACGGGATCGGCTTCAAAAAAGACATGTATACTGATTTGTTCTTTACAGGTGTAGTCGACAGTGGACTACAGTTATCTGACAATGCAGACTTACCCCTTACATTCTTAGATATCTCTGTGCCCCTCTAGTGCTGGGCTCGAGTGACATGCTTCATCTTCCTGAGCCAAGCAGAAGTGCATTGTAGGAAATGTAGTCTCCAGACCAGACATCAGGAATCTGCAGAACTACACATCCCAGCAGGCCATCAGCTACACTAAAAAGAACTCAGGGAGCGGCTATAAAAGGGTCAGCAAATTAGGCCCAAGCTCTCTTGCTTCCCAGGGTTCATCAAGCAAACAACCCTCCGCTGCTGTGCGAGAGGACTGCGGCCTACCACGCAGCAACACGACGATCCCAGTCCCAGCCCAGGCGGGTCCAACGCCACTGGCTTCACGAGGGGCACCACCATAACAGGCAGTCTCCAGCACTCTGTCATCTCTGCCCATTTGCAGATGGATTTATCAACAAGAATCACCCTTCAGGGGATTCCTACGCTGTTCTCCAGTTAAGTGAGAGGGGCGCTGCCCATCAATACAATCTCTACCTTGTCATAATTGGACACTGTATACAGGCACCTTAGACTTGCGAATACTTTATCATACTTTATTGAACACTGTATACAGACACCTTAGACTTGCTCAGTCTACACATCCCTGTGCCATATCCTGCATAACGGTTCTTTGAGCTGATGAATATCATTGCAGGCCTTGCACCCTGGACATTGCAATTCTACTGCTACTTAAAGGGACCCACCCCTAATACTTATAATACCTGGCCTCTCATTAGGATTAGAGGTATAGTAGGCCAGCCTGGGATTCCCCATTTAGTGGTGGTAGCATATACAGTAAGTAGTGGTTAATTATAGATTCATTTTTTTCATTTGTGATCTGTTCCCATGTACATTGATATTCTTTATCTGTGATTTCAAGCTGGTATTAACTTGCTGTTTTGGACTTTTCTCAACTGAGTTTTGGCTGTTCACCCAGGACTTAGCTGAGTAATATCCTATTACCAAACTCTCCTCTTGAACAAGTAAAGTCTAAGTGAGTTAATCGAACTGCATGGTGTCAGTGTGTTATTTAAAGGTGTAAGCAATATTTTGGAACCTAGAGTGTCAGGTGGGCTGAAAGGTTCACAGGGTCACAGAGGCACAGATGAACAGGTAACTCATGCAACCCCCAAGGGGGCAGTGCTACATTTGGGGGCTCATCTGGAATGTTCCCTGCTGCAGGCCCTAGCCAGCCTAGACAAGAGCCACTACATGAGAAGGAGATGGACTCGTCTTTGGGAGTCATCTTTGGAAGAGCACAAGGAGCTCGAATGGAGCGAAGCACTGTTTTGGAGATCTCAGGAAGTGAGTGCACTGAGAAGGAGATCTGACAGTGGGTGAGAGCTTTAGTTCCAGAACAGAGAGCCTACATTCTAGATTTGGAGGTAGAGTTCATTCTGGACTATGTTCGAGTGCTGGTGGACTAGCAGGAAGAGATACCTGCCTGTTTCTGAGAAGAAGAGGTACCCCTAGCGGAAGGGGTAATTGCTTGGGTGATCCCACTGCAAGTGGATATCATTATCCATAAGGGGGATGATGGGTCCCTGAGCAGTGGCCTTTTCCATAAACCTACGGCCGGGAACAGTCTACTGCTTGCCTCCAGGTCACATCCCCAGCCATTCATTAAACCTATACCATACAGTTAGTACTTTCATGTCAGGAGGAATGTTCTGATGAGCATTCCTTTAGGATCCAAGCAGACCAGTTACGTAGTAGGCTTTTGAATAGAGGATATTCTAAGATGTAGCTTAGGAAGGCTTATAGTAGGGCCCTTAGTGAAACTAGACATCAACTGATTCAAAGGAAGAAATGATCAACATAGTATTAGTTTAATCACAAAATACTCTAATCAACATGTAGAATTACGAAAAATTCTGAAGAAACATTGGCATATGCTCACTGAGGATCCTCAGTTGGCTGCCATTGTCCCGGAGGTGCCCGCAGTCACTTTCAAGTCACTTAGAGATCACCTTGTACATAGTGAGTTTTGCCACGTGCATAAAGATCCTTGTAAACATTTTGGTACTTTTACCTGTGGCGGCTGTGGCTACTGCAGGTTCATGTACACAGCTCACGATCCCATCTTACCCTACAATGTACACTTTACTCCTAAATATTTTGCCTACTGCAAAACAAGGGGTGTGATTTACATGCTGATCTGTGACTGTGGGTGCTTTTACATAGGAGAAACTATTCAAGAATTTTGGCAGCTTGCATACAGGCATATTTTAAGTATGAAATCAGCCAATCCAGAGCTTCCGTTGGGACAACATGTCCTAACCAAACACAACAGCAAATTCCCCAAAATCTAATTTTTGGTTCTGGACAGGGTTCACTCCAGCCCCCGCGGAGGTGACTGGGACAAAGCCCTATTACAGTGTGAGGCTCGTTGGATTTCCAAATTCAACGCCACAACAATGCCAGGACTTAATGAGAATATTTTGTTCAAACCATTTTTGGAGGGTTTTGTCTCTGGGAAGTGGGTGAGATAAACTGTCTCACTGTACCTTGGGTTTGTTTGTTTTGTCTGTGTTTGGGTCTATTCATTCTATGTATTCTTTCCCAGTTTTTTTGTATGTTTGCATCTTGTGCTTTATTGATGTCCTTATATATCTTATTATATTATTATTGTGACCTGCAATTTACATGCAAATGTTGGGTGACATGTCAGCTGTGCACCTGCCTGGCACTTCTATGTCCTTTTTTGACATTTCACTATCTGTTCTAAAAAACATTTCTACTACTGGCCCTGGTTGTGGACGAAGTGGCTTACCGTGCCCACCTGTCGGCATGCATCTGCATTTATTTTCCTGTCCTGGCTTAGGCGGCCGGTCCTCCACCCAGTGCAGATGGCACTTCACTGCCGTCCCATTCCCTGATGCGGTTTTCATCTGGGTCACCAATGGGGTTCTGTGCCCTGGACCCCTGCTGTTGACATTGCGTCTCTGGGTGGTATTGCGTCACCGAGTGTCTGACGTGTGGCATCATCCTGCTGGGGGGATGCTGCACATCGGACGCCCGGGGGGCCCAATCAGGATGCACCCTATGGCTGGGAGTCCAGGATTGGATCTCTTATGGGCTTGGCCAAATGGAACTGATTGGCTTCTTATCTCACCTGACCTTGCTTAGACCAAATGTTGCACCAGATTATCTTTAAGAAGGCAATCAATGCAAAGGATGCTGATCAAGCTCGTCTAGATCAGGTCTTACAAGGGAGCCTGTCCCAACCATCCCACTGTGTTGAAACTACTATTGAAAGGAGCTTGGGCAGTTCCAACCAACCCTGAATTGATGAGAGAGGTGTGGGAGGAAGAAGCTCTACTGGAGGAGAAGAGTCAGAGAATGAGAGAGTTGAGTGCCGGTGGAGTAAGAAGAGAAAAAGTGTCTACTTGTATCCATGCTGTAGCTGGTTTCTTGGATGAGGACAGTGAAACAGAATTAGAGCATGAAGGGTCTACCACTCTTGATAACGAAAAGCCAGTGAGTGAATCGGGGCCAGTAGAATTGATGACCCAAGTGGCCCAGGCTCAAACCCAGATGTATCATGCATTGATGCGAGTAATGGAAACCCAAGCGAAGGTACAAGATCAAGGACCCCACTCAGGAGGGTCGAAGTTTCCCCAGACTAGGGAAAAGAGATGTTTTGCATGTGGGGAAGTTGGACACTTCCAAGCTAGATGTCCTAAAGCTGGGATTAGCCCACAGTTGTTTACAGAAGTATTGAAAGCGTTACAGAAGATACTCTTCTAAAAGCTGGGGACCTCAGTAAAGGAGCCATTTGAGCGTCCTGGGGGGAAAACTGCGCTCCAAACCTAAGAAGGAGTCAAAGAAGAAGCAGAAACCAAAGTCTCATATTAATCCCTCTCCTCTTTTGCCTGTTCTTAAAAGTGAGTCCCCAGGGAAGGGAAGAAGGACACAGGAGATCAATGCACACCCCTCTAGTCGAGTCGTTAAAAAGACCTCTCAACCACAGGAGAAGCTGATCAGGGCCCAGACTATAGAGTCACAAGCGAGGAATCTGCACAAGAACTTGGTAGGGCCTTCTCCCATAGTCTCTCTTGAAGTGGAAGGGATCTACATTCAAGCGCTGCTAGATACGGGAGCCCAGGTGACGTTGCTGTGTAGGGATTTTTATGACAGACATCTAAAGCATATCTGTTTGTGTAAGCTGGAAGAGTAGGTACTCAAAAGTTCCCTTATGATGGATATATCCCTATCAAGATAACTTTCGACTCCTCATTGACCAGAAACGTTTGACACCCTGGCGGTTGTTTGCCCTCTACCCTCCAGGGTAGGACGAAATTACTTGTTGATAGGAATCAACACCAACCTTGTGAGGAGGAAGGTGCTACTGTGAAGAGGATCCACCCCCAGCCGAGGCAGACTTTCCAACACGTATTACAGGAACAAAAGGCACCCACCGAGCGAGTGGGGAGACTGTTGCGCCTGGATATTCAAGAGAGAGTGTTGGAACCGGGAAAAAGGACTTGCATGAAGGCCACTGTCAAACTGTCATGGGACCAGCCGGGTCCTTTTGTGGTATTTGAAGCTGACCCATTAGAGGAAGATATTGGGATGGAACTGGTCCCAGGGATCGTGTCTACAAGGGGATTAGTGAGAAGCGGGGGAAAAATCCCTGTCAGTGTTTGGAATGTCACCAGTCAGCCGGAAACCCTGTATGGTGATTGTGAAAGAGATTGCAGCTACTCCAGTGACAGCGGAGGTTTTAGTCTGGAGGGAAAATGGGAGAGAGCCTTCTGTCCAGTGTCCCACTTTGTCTCACAGATGGGAAGAAAGGGTTAGAGCTCAGCTAGCCCCGTGGGAGAAGATGTTCTCTAAGAATGATTTTAATGTGGGCTGTGCCAAAAGTGCCCAACACCGAATTCAACTGAGCGAAGACAAGCCCTTTCGAGAGAGATCTTGACAGATCCCTTTGAGTAACCTGGATGATCTCTGGGAGCAACTGGCCGAGTTGAAGAAGTCAGGAGTCATTAGAGAGTCCAAGAGCCCGTACGCCTCTCCTATTGTGGTAGTGCTCAAGAAAAATGGATCTATTCGGATGTGTATCGACTATAGAACTCTGAATCTAAGAACTATTCAGTATACCACACTTCGCATACAAGATGCTTTGCAGTGCCTGTCTGGAGCCAAATGGTTCAGTGTACTGGATCTGAAGAGTGGGTACAACCAGATACCTATGCATCCAGAGAGAAGACAGCATTCATTAGCCCACTAGGATTCTTCGAGTTTGATTGCATGCCATAGGGGTTAACAGGGGCCCCCACCATCTTTCAGAGGATGATGGAGAACACGGTGGGCGACGTGAATTTATTAGAGGTGCTTGTGTACTTGGATGACATCATTGTCTTTGGCAAGACACTAGAGGAGCATGAAGCACGGCTTGAGAAAGTCTTTCAGAGACTGCATCCTGAGGGGCTGAAGCTGTCATTGTACAAATGTCAATTCTACCAGACATCAGTTACCTATCTCGGACACATGGTCTTAGCTGATGGAGTAGCCTCGGATCCACAGAAGCTGGAATCTTGGCCTCGACCAAGTATGGTTACCGAACTGAAGTAATTTCTAGGATTCTGTTCCTACCACAGGATTTTTGTGAAGAACTTTGCACGAATTACAAAACCCCTCAATGAGCTGTTGCAGAGGCAAGTGAATTAAGATTCGCAGAAGTCGAATTTAGGGGAGTCCAGAAAGCCACGTGAGTCTATTCGGGATCAATGGATGCTGAGGTGTGAGAAGGCCTTTGAATGTTTGAAGGAGAGTCTCACTGAAGCGCCAGTCTTGGCCTACGCTGATCCTTTGAAGCTTTAGGAGCTACATGTGAATGCTAGCCAAGATGGGTTAGGGAGTTCTGTATCAAGAGTCAGAAGGAAAGCTTCGACCAATAGCCTATGTGAGTCGGAGTCTCACTCTCCCTGAGAAGAATTATCCTGTGCACAAGTTAGAGTTCCTGACTAGAGTTGAGCGAACACCTGGAAGTTCGGGTTCTGCTGGTCCGTCCGAACTTCGGGACAAAGTCCGGGTCCGGGTCCGGACGGAACCCGAACGATCGCACGGACAACGAACCCCATTGAAATCAATGGGGACCCGAACTTTTAGGCACAAAAATGGCTGTAGGAAAGTCCTGGAAAGCCCCAGAGGGCTGCAAAAGGAAGTAAAATGGGGGTAAGGGTAGGGCAAGTGCCCTACAAAAAAATGGGGACAGGGAAATAACTGTAAATATTTTTAAAAAAATAAAAACATAAAAAAAGCAAAAATGGAGGTGAATGTGGATCATCTTCAAACTGTGTCTGAAAAGTATTAATTAACGGTAGAAGCCATATAACTGTTCTAAAATCATCTTCAAACTAGGGCAAGTGCCCTACAAATAAATGGGGATAGGGAAAATAAA
>BLSH010347284.1:316770-336426 GCA_018402905.1 Glandirana rugosa | reverse complement strand
GAGACTCCGTATGCCGGAAAACCTTTCCCGAGGACGTAGAGCCAAAGGGTGAGGACCGACTATGAAGTTCGACTTGACTTTGAACTTGTTACGCCTGTTGGTGGTTATAGAATCATCGTAGGTTAAAACGGTATCTGTTGTCCATTTCCTAACAACAGATAAAAATGGTGTTTGCATCGGGGTATATCTATCAGAGCGTCGAACAGATGATGACGGGTGAATTCCCAGTCCTTATCACAACTCGCTTGGGCCTGACATTGCAAGCCCAGGCATGGCTTGAAATCCCACAGGCACCGTGCCTGGGCCTGGGCCTGTAAAGTTTTTAGCAACCCGAACGATTTTTGAAATGTCCGGGTCCGGGTCCGTGCCACGGACACCCTAAAGTTCGGTACGGACCCGAACGTTACAGTCCGGGTTCGCTCAACACTATTCCTGACCCTTAAGTGGGCAGTAGTAGACAAGCTGCGAGACTATCTATATGGGGCTACGTTTGTGGTAAAAATAGACAACAATCCTTTACCTGTTGTCTATGGCAAAATTGGATGCTACTAAGATATTGGTGGTTGTCCGCATTGTTCAAGTTTCAGTTCAGCTTGAAGTATCAGCCAGGAGTGGGAAACCGAGATGCAGGAGCCCTTTCCAAAAGGCCGTATGCCTCAGAGGCTGGCTTGAAGAACTGGATCCACTTGCCCTCTGAGGGAGTGCATGCAGTGTGCCAGGGAGTAGAGCATCGTCATAAGGGGGCCACAGGAGCTGCAGCTGTGGGAGTCACCCATGCTGCAGTGCCCGGCTCTACTGTGATTTGATGCAAGTGTGCAGCCAAGAACAACCTCAGCTGAATCGGGAAGACTTGAGAAGGGATCAACGTGAAGATCCACTATGTAATCTTGTTAAGAATGTCTTGTCAGCAAGGGACCCTCAAATGTTACTAAATAGTTCCATTGATGGCTCAAAAATAGTGCACAAGGAATGGGAGCAGATGAGGTTGGAAGACGGAATCATATACCAGAAGGGCTCATCTGAGGAACCAGAGGGTGTTCGTCAATTGTTTTTTCCTGAAAAGCACAGACTGGTAGTACTGACCGCTCTTCATGACGACCATGGACATTTGAGGCCAGATAGAACCCTTAAGTTAGTTAGGGATTGCTTCTACTGGCCATCTATGAGGGCCGAAGTCAAAATTTACTGTCACTCCTGCATTGGGTACATCCAAAGAAAGACTTTGTCTGGTAGGGCAGCCCCAATGGGCCATCGGTAGGGTCAGGGATCAATGGAGCTGGTGTGCATTGATTTCTTGTGTTAGAACCCGACCTGAGTGGGCGACATAATGTCCTGGTTGTGACAGATCATTTCACCTGTTACGCTCAGGCCTTTCCGACCAAAGACCAACAAGCTAGTACTGTTGCAAAAACTCTGGTGAAGAAGTTTTTTGTCCATTATGGCCCACCTCAGTGCTTGCATTCGGATCAAGGCCGGGATCAAAAGACTGTGTGAGCTATTGAATATTCAAAAATCTAGAACCACCCCTTACCATCTCCAAGGAGATCCACAACCTGAACGTTTCACTCACACTCTATTGAACATGTTAGGAACCCTGCCTTTGGAAAAAAGCAACACTGGGATGACTACATTGCTGCCGTGGTCCATGCTTATAATAGCATGGTGAATGATTCCACTGGGTACTCTCCTTAACGATTGGTGTTTTGGAAGAGAGGCTTGTTTGCCTGTGGATCTGGCTTTTGGAACATCCTTGGATTACACTTCCCAGGCCTCTTATTGAAGGTATGATAGACTTTGGAAAAGTTTGAAGACAGCCTATGAGAAGGCCAAGGAAGCATCCACCGCCAGAGAGCAGAGGAACAAAATTTACTTTGATCTCAAGGTGAGGGTACAAGATTTGCAACCAGGGGATCGGGTACTATTGTGCTACTTAGGGGTGCCAGGAAAAAAAAGTTAGTGGATCGATGACCTTCTCAACCATACATCATTTGCAAATGATTGCCAGGGCTGCCTGTGTATCAGATTAGCCCAGAAGGGAAGCTGGGCCCACTCAAGATGTGGCATCGGAACCACTTGCTGCCCATAGCTGAAGCCATTTGAGTATCTCCCCCCTCTTGCTCTGATGCACCTCATTTCCCTACTTTGAGATCTAGAACTCGTAAGACATCTCATTACCCATCTCACAAGAGGTTGGAGAAGAAGAGAGTGATGAGGAAGAACTAACCCTTGACTGGTTATGGCTTCCCCCACTTGAGAAGACCAAGATAATTTCTCAATAGTCAATGGAAAACCTTAATGAAACATCTCTATCCAAAAGGATAGAACTTCAGTCTTTTGAGGCCCAAGAGCCTGTACCCACCCCTGGGAGAGGGACAGGAGGGGTCAAACTAGAACCCACTGACTACCCTGAGGTACAAGACCTTACAGAAGCTCCAGTTTTCCCTACCCCTGAAGTAGAGGGAGAGATTGCTCCTGAGAGTCTGGAAGAGCCAGGGTCTGATTGCAGTTTTTGGGGAACAGGTCGTGAACCTGAACCTTCGGAGAGTATCTACTCAATATCTGTCCTCCTAAGAGACTGACCTACTACACCCTTGGGGAAAGCTCTGATGAACTCATTTCCACAGCTTAACATTCTAGCCAAGTGCCTGCCTATTCTACCAAACCTTTGGTAGAGGATGACCCTGTTTCGCCTCCTGACACTGCTGGGTGGGCCACTAATTTATTACTGGCCTGACATCAAAACAATACAACTCTGTCTGATGATGTAAAGTATATAGTTTGTTATTGGAAAAGCCCTCTATTAGTCAGTTGTTTGCTACTGTAGCTTCTGGCTCATAGAATAAGTAGTGTTTATCCTTAAATGTATCAATTAACTGTTAATTTAATGAGATTGTATCCTGTCTTCGGGGACCAAAGACTTTCAAGTGTGGGGGATGTAGCCAACAACAGACTACAGTTATCTGATTCCTATGCTGTTCTCCAGTTTGGTGAGAGGGCTGCTGCCCATCAATACAATCTCTACCTTGTCATAATTCATTGGACACTGTATACAGACACCTTAGACGTGGGAATACTTTATCATACTTTATTACACACCGTATAAAGACACCTTATCCTTGAAATTGATCTAGAGATTACTGCTAGCCAGGTTCAGCTGCTTTGCTCAGCCTACACATCCCTGTGCCATATCCTGCATAACGGTTCTTTGAGCTCCAACTTGCCGGTGAAGATCATTGCAGGCCTTGCACCCTGGACATTGCAATTCTACTGCTACTTAAAGGGACCCATCCCTAATACTTATAATACCTGGCCTCTCATTAGGATTAGAGGTATAATAGGCCAGCCTGGAATTCCCCATTTAGTGGTGGTAGCATATACTGTACAGTAACTAGGGGTTTATTATAGACCCATTTTTTTCATTCATGATCTGTTCCCAGGTACATTGATATTCTTTATCTATGATTACAAGCTGTTATTTACTTGCTGTTTCGGACTTTTCTCAACTGAGTTTTGGCTGTTCACCCAGGACTTAGCTGACTAATATCACATTACCAAACTCTCCTCTTGAACAAGTAAAGTTTAAGAGAGTTAATCAAACTGCATGGTGTCAGTGTATTATTTAAAGGTGTAAGCAATATGTAGGAACCTAGAGTGTCAGGTGGGCTGGAAGGTTCACAGAGTCACGGAAGCGCAGATGAACAAGTAACTCTAAGCAACCCCCAAGGGGGCAGTGCTACACAGGGCTAGATAGGTAAGTGCTAGATCATGGATGTCTGTGGATGTAGAGATTTTAGTGTTAGGGTAGACTTATTGTTAAGAAAAGACTGTTTTTTGAGGTTTTGGCACTTGTGCGCACTCCTGTGCGCGATCACGCACGCCCGCGCCGGAAACAGCGCCAAGCGGCTCCATTTAAGCTCACAACGCCCAGCAGCCAGTGCTGTCCGTTCTACAGCATGTGAGTGTTCCTGAGCGACCTGATTTCCTGAGTATCTATTCCTGTGACCCGGCTTGACCTTGACCCTGTTGATTTCTGTCTGCACCGACACCCAGCTTGCCCACGACAACTCTTCTGCTTGATCCCTGTGTACTTCTGCTGCCAGCCCGTTAATGACCCTGCCTGGACCTGACGACTCTTCTGCCTGAACCCTTTGCACCGCATTGCCAGCCCGTTGCCAACCCAGCCTGCACAACCACCTGCTACATGCACAAGCTTCACTGGACTTCTCACACCACCACCAGTGATCCTGTCCAGCCCTCGTGCCCCCCTGAGCTCCTGAGTTCCCTGTCTGCTGTACCAGGGAACCTTGAACCAGGGCCGCAAGAGTGGTTGCTTCCTGCATAAGATAGACTCCACCACCAGGTGCGTGACACTTATCTTTTAAATATATATCTAAACCAGGGAACAAAAATTGTATATGTTTCCGTTTACCAGTCCCTTGAGGTGGTGGCTGCATTTACTTGTTTTCAAGCTGGTTTCTTTTATTTCTACCTGGTAATCCTGCTGGAAACACACGTTGTGTCCTGTTGTGACAACTGTTACTCACTGGACTCTATCTATGGAGGAACAGTGTAATCCCTCTCCATTTCATAAAGAGAGGCAGTGGTGGCCCATCCAGGGAGCTGGACGCATGGATTCCAACTGAGTTTTTTTTTTAATCACATGATTAGAGCCTGAGGCTCTAATTGGCTTAAAAAAAGGTTGGGCACTGCGCCCTGAGCCCACCCAGTTGTGTGACAATAGCAAATTCATATTCACTATCAATGGGTATTTTTGTGTAATTGCAAAAAATGTACTTAGCCCAATAAAAGAAAACAAATGCAACAATCACGTGTGTGGAGTGGAGAGACACAATATATAAAGCTTTTGCTCTTGGGCTTAGATACAAATAATTGTATGGATGTTTGAGGTATTGATACTGTAAGGAATCACATACACTACATATGCTAGAAAATTTTGAAATTTTGTTTTAACCTCTGCATGTAAAAATAATTTTTATAGCTTGAGGTGGTAAACCCTGGAATAATGTTTTGCAAGAATTGGTTCTTTGCCTACCTCTGGCTCATCAAGGTATTAAAATTGAACTCCAGGTTTCATTTAGCCAAGCTGGTCCAATAAACTATTTTATCTATCTTTCACTAACAGATGTACTTTCTGGAAGTGTGGTATAAACTGTATGTACAGTAGCATCAGCTACATATGGTATGTTTGGAGAGGGGGTAGGGACTTCCTGTCCTATTACCGAAACAAAATCAAGTTAGGCTGAGCGCTGCTCCACCATTCAGAGGAAGCCTGAAAAATGTACAATTTATATAGTGCTCCCAGTACACAGCTTCCCATCTGTTATTGAAGGAAATATTTTGTTTGGACCAGCTTGGTCCAATCCAACTACGAGCTGAACAGAAAGTAATGCAAAAGTGGGCATAACTTTTTTGTTAACTCACATAGGTCATTCAAATTTCACATGTTGATAGAGTAATTCTTCCTCTATAGTAACTCTTCTTCTTATTGCAGATAAATAATGGATTCCAACCAGAAGAAATGTGCCAGCATTGAGTTCTGGATGCAGGAGAGGGGCAGGCTTTCTGACATCCACAGAAGACTACAGAATGTTTGCGGATATGACACATTGACAAAAGCAATGTGCACAGATGGATGAAGAAGTTTTCAGAAGGGGAAACCAGTATTGAAGACAAACCACACAATGGGAAACCATTAATGCCGGACAGCCTGCACCCCTCCTTCCTCAAGAGCTCAATGAGGGCACATTGCTTCTGCTTGGCAGATTTATTATAGAGGAAGAGTTACCAACATTTGAAATTTGAACAACCTATGTAAGTTAATTAAAAGGTTATGCCCACTTTTGCATCACTTTTGGTACAGCCCTTGGATTTAAAGCTAAATCAAATCTGGACTTTTTTGGTTGAACTCATTGGACATGTGCCTTTTTTCAAGCTGTAAAACTATGTAATTTCTTACCGCATGTCGATAATTAAGGCATCTGTGTTAACGACCTTCTTCCATACATGTTCTACTAGAAGATCTGATACTTGGTTCAGAAGTTCGCAGTCAGCAAACATATCAAATCTCATGTAACCAATATTCTTTTCAAACACATCTGTGTGGAAGGAGAACTTGATAAGATCTTCAAACATATCAGGAGAGGGGATCTGAAAGAAGAAAAAACTTTTAAAACAATCATCAAGAATCTGTCTATAATTACCTACAGAATTCCTGTATAATAAAGTAATTTTAAAAGTTAATTTAAAATAAATAAATAAATATATTATACTTACCTGGTCTGTGCTATGGTTTTACACAGAGCAGACCAGATCCTCCTCTTCTGGGGGCCACTTGCTATAGGGGCACTCATGCGGGCTCGATCCTGAGAAGTGCTGAGTAGAGTTGAGGGAACCCGAACTGTAAAGTTCGGGTCCGTACCGAACTTTTGGGTGTCCGTGTCCCGAACCCGAACGCTTGAGAAAAAGTCTGGGTTCAGGTTCTGGGTTCTGGTATTTTATCACGCATGTTGAATAGCTGCAGGGCAGCCAATCAACAAGCGTTTCACTGGTTTTCCCTAGAAGCCATCACAGCCATGCCTACTAATGGCATGGCTGTGATTGGCCAGTGCATCATATGACCCAGCCTCTATATGAGGCTGGAGTCACAGTGCTGCATGTCACATGCTCTCAGGTTAGTGTAGGGAGAGGATGCCGCCGGCACTGTGAGGGACAGATTGCAGATCTATTATCTAGGTAGAGATTACTACTACTGCTGTGAGGGACAGATTGCAGTGATGATAACTAGGTAGAGATTGCTACTACTGCTTTGAGGGACAGATTGCAGATCTAATAACATCTCATCCTGCATTACAGAACGATCTGATTACAGAACGATCTCTCATCCTGCATTACAGAATGATCTGATTACAGAACGATCTGATACTGGACTAGGTAGAGATTACTACTGCTTTGAGGGACAGATTGCAGATCTAAGTAATAACATCTCACATTTTCTTCCTTTTGTAGCCCTCTAGCACTTTCCAGGACTTTTTTACAGCCATTTTTGTGCCAAAAAGTTCAGGTCCCCATTGACTTCAATGGGGTTCGGGGTCCGGGGTCAAGTTCGGGTAACGTTCGGTACCGAACCCGAACGTTTCCGCGAAGTTCGGCTGAACCCACTAAACCCGAGCATCGAGGTGTTCGCTCAACTCTAGTGCTGAGTGTTTCCATAGAAATGCACAGTGCAACTTGGCCCCACCTCCACTCTTTGCTCACTGGCTAATGGCTCCCACTGCTGCCTCTATGGCCAGTGAAGTGAGAGAGAGCAGAGAGAGTTACTGCTCTTGAGCTCTGCCGCTGGATTGAGATTGGGCTCAGTAAGTATTTTGCATGGCCTGTTCAGAGAAGGTTTTTTACCTTAATGAAGAGAATGCATTTAAGGGGTATTAAACTCCCCAAACAATTATGATATTGCAGCTTACTAATTCCTATATGTGATGGCTGTATTAGTTTCCTTTTTTTCTTCTATTTTTACCTGGTGATCCAGCCAGCAATTCTGTTCTTTTTCAAAAGCACAAGCTCTTCATCAGATTGTTTCAGTTTACATGGATGAGACAAGCCACTTAACACTGGCAGTGGTGTATAACATGACCAGCTTTTATTTATTCATTTAAAACCTTCATCCCAAAAGTAAAGAAAGGGTTTGCTGTAACTGATTATAAAGTGTGGGCTGGAGTTTGGCTTCAGTTTGTTGGTGTATTTAAATCTGATAATACATTTAACACTACCTTCCCCTAGACGGACAATGCTGCTGTCTGCTGTGCCCCCTGTTCTAATTCCTCCTGAGTTGTGTCTCACTAATACAGGTGGTGTGGTACTGTCCAGATCACCAGATGAAAACAAAGGGAAAAAGCCAAAGAATACGTAGCAATGTGCCCGTCCTCTAGAGGCCTAGTAGTGACCTCCAGAGTCAGGGAGAGCTGACATTCCTCCTCAAGGTGCAGGTTACTAGGCATGGTGGGTATAATGCAAGTTGGAAACATGGGCGCCAGTCACTTTTTTTTTTTTTTCCATTGTCACTTTTTGAATGCAAGAAAAGAGTTTTATTGTCTCTTAACAAGAACTGGGGGAGAGAGGGCTAGGGTCAATGCTGGATGCAGAAAACTGTATTTTGTAGAACTGCTGTCTCCTATAGCAACCAAACTTTCAACAGTCAATATAGATCTGCACGTGCAGGCAGCAACGTCACCTAGTGACAGAAGAGAGAGGTGCACCAAATTCAGGTTTAGGGCAAAAGTCAGGGAATCACCCTAACAATTAGCCGGGCTAGTTTCCACCTAGCAAAACTAAATTTGTGAGCAGCCCTGTTTAGGACCAGGGTGCTACAAAACATAAACTGATGCAGCCATCACAGCTAATGATTGGTAAGTTGCAATATAATACATTTTTGATTTTGGGTTTGATACAGCTTTAAGTTAAAAATCTTCTACCTTTACAACCACTAAGGGTAACTAAAGGCAATTTTTTTTGTTTTGTATACAGTGGTGAGGGATTCAAATACCTACCAATTTTTATTGATGTCTGTGCCCCTGTTTGGGAGATTCACCCTCTCTATTTGTCCTGTTTACCATTATCATCAAAAATAAAAGAAAATCCCACATTTTGGGTTGACATCAGAACACTAATAGAGGGGAAATCTTCCAATGGTGATACTAGTTCTGGTGACCCTGGTGACACACTGGGATTCTCTCACTTTAAAGGGATTTCCTCTCACTTCCTGTTTTAGCTATGGGACAGGAAGTAAAGGCATATCTCCCCAAAGGGACACAACTGGTAAAAACAAACACTGATGGAGGTTATAATCCTTCCTTACTCTATCCAAATTGGAAAAAAAAGTCTTGCTTTTAGTTACACTTTAACCGCTTGCCGACCGCTGATCGGCAATTGACGGCGACAAGGTGGCTCGTGAGCGCAAATCGCCGTCATACGACGGCGGCCGCGCTCACGAGCCTAGTGAGCGCGCGCCGCCAGAGGCGCGCCCGCGCGCTCACTGTGTTCGGGGAGGGCCAGGGATACCCGCAATGCTAGCTAGCTTCGATTGCCGCCGGATACCCGCAATGGCCCCCCCGGAGCGAAAGAGCGGAGGTCCGTGTATGTAAACACGGACCTCCGCTCTGTGTGAGGGGGAAGGGATGTGATCACAGCCTTCCTGTATACGAAGGCTGTGACCACTTCCCTTCCCCAGCTAGGGCAGTCCCCCTACAGTAAGAACACGCCCAGGGAACACAGTTAACCCTTAGAGCGCCCCCTGCAGGTTAACCCCTTCACTGCCAATGACATTTACACAGTAATCAGTGCATTTTTATAGCACTGATCGCTGTATAAATGCCAATGGTCCCAAAAAAGTGTCAAAATAGTCCGACATGTCCGCTGAAATATCGCAGTACCGCTAAAAATCGCAGATCGGCGCCATTACTAGTAAAAAAAAAAAAAATAATAAAAACCCCAAAAATGAATTCTCATCATCCGTAAACGCGACCACTTTTGCGCAAACCAATCAATAAACGCCGATTGCAATTTTTTTTTATCGCAAATATGAGGAAGAATATAAATCGGCCAAAAACAGTGAAAAAAAATGTTTTTTTTTTTTTTTTTTTGGATTTGTATTTTAGCAAAAAGTAAGAAATTTGGGTTTTTTTGCAAAATGGTCGCTCTTCTTTTGTTTATAGCGGCGATCAGAAATGACGCAGAGGGGATCAAATACCACCAAAAGAAAGCTCTATTTGTGGGAAAAAAAGGACGCAAATTTCGTTTGGGTACAACGTCGCACGACCGCGCAATTGTCAGTTAAAGCGACGCATCGCCGAATCGCAAAAAGGGCTCCGGTCCTAAAGCAGCAAATCCTTCCAGGGCTGAAGTGGTTAAAGCTGCAGCAACTGACCAGTGTACTCTGAAAGCAGTGGCTGCTGCTGTCAGAACACAATGCCACACACATAGGGTTTTTTTCCAACTATTTATGTGCTGGCTGAATGAATGAATGAAAAAAAAACTGACCATGTTGTTGGAAAAGCAACAGCAATGCTATTTTATACTGGGAACTATATATATGCATTATACCTGTCTATACCAGTAGGTGGCACTGCAGTATTATAGTGTATAGTTCAGGTTTTCTATGATATGAGAGGAAGTGCCCTCTGTATCTAAGTATGCACTTGTTTTTTTTTAAGTTCCTTTTCCTGTTAGACATGTTCTGATATTCCTCCATGAAAGTAAAGTATGCTCTGCATACAACACGCTTCCAAGCATATGATTCAATAACCTGCCAACCGGTTATGGGCACCAGGCACCCAGGGCACTGGAAAGAGAATTCTGCAACTCAGTGAGTACAGAGAATCTGCAAGTACTGTATGCAAGCTGCTGGAAGATGGCAAGCGGTTCAGATGTGAAGTTTGCAATAGCAAAGCTGAACAATGCCAAATACCAGCTGTGGAAATTTAAACTGGGAATGCTTCTTAGCAAGGGTGACTTGTGGCAAGTGCTGAATACAGATAGACCCACAAATGGAGAGACAGAGGACTGTGACAGGAAGGATAGACAGGAAAAAGCAATTATAAGCTTATTAGTGGAAGATGACCAGCTTATCCACATAAGAACTAAGAAAATGTTCAAAAGTATGTGGACTTCATTACAGAAACTGCATGAGCATTCAAGTCTAAACAGTAAGCTGTTTCTACTAAGAAAATTAAGATGAGACTAAAAGAAGGTCAGCAAATGTGTGACATGAATGCTATGCTGGAAATCATAGAGCAGCTACGCGCCTTCGTAGAGGGCATCAAAGATACCCATATTGTTGTCCTGCTCCTCTGCAGGCTTCCAGGGACATATACTGCTGTAATTAATGCTTTAGAAACCAGACCCAAGCAGGAGGCAACACTGGAATTTATCAAAGGCAAGTTAATCAATGAATATGACAGAAGGAAAGAAAATACGCATCATGATATCAAAGCTCTTAAGATGTACAAAGGCACAAAGTGCAACAAAGCAAGCAAGTAAAAAGATTGGTTGCTTAAAGAAGGACTGTTCTATTTTGAAAACCAAGCACCGGAAGCTACAGCTATCCATAAAAGAAAGAGTCAAAGCAGCCACAAAGGAAACTGCAGACACTTCATGGAGTGGCACCTTTAAAGTGAATCAGAGCGGAAAGCCACGTGGCTGGTGCATAAACTCAGGTGCGACAAGTCACATGACTAGCAATGAAACCTTCACAAACATTGATTACAGTGCAAAAGACAATGTTTTCCTAGCAAATGGGAAAAGCATCACTGCAAGGGTAAAGGCCAGGGCTTCCTGAGCTGCATTACACCACAAGGATGTCACCACAGTATTCTTGTAAAGTGCTGAATGTTCCAGAACTAGAAGGCAGCCTTCTCACGGTTAAGTTCCAGGGTGAAGAATGCACAATTCACAATAATAAACAATGCCTCGCAAAAGGAAAACTGGATGATCACCTATACAGGCTCATCACCACAGACCAGCAAGCCTATATAGTCTCTATCGACCTATACAGCAAATGTATTAATTTATGGTACAGACGTCTGGGGCACAGAAGTACAGAAGGTATACAGGACATTATAAAGAGAGGATTATCAGAAGATTTGACAAAAATGCCTTGTAAAGTGCTCATGAAATGCAAGTGCTGTAATGAAGCAAAAGCCATACATGCTCCCCTTCCACAGGTATCTCAAAGAAAAACTATCCACCCCCTACAGCTCATACACAGTGACGTATGCGGTCCAATGAAAACTCCCATGTCAGGCAGAAACAGATATCTACTGACTTTCATTGATGATTATTCCAGGTACCCAACTACTTATCTGATGAAACACAAGAATGAAACATCAGAGAAACTTCAAGAGTTCGTTGCTATATCTAGCAACAAATTCCAACGCAAACCAGTAATAATATGCACCGACAATGATGGAGTATACATTAGCAAAGAATTGGCCTCATATCTGAAGAGACAAGACATAGTACACCAGACAACCACACCATACACTCCTGAACAAAACGGTGTAGTAGAAAGGAAAAACCGCACTCTTATAGAAATGGTGAGGTGCATGTTGTCGGATGCCAACCTATCTCACAAGTACTGGGGAGAAGCAGTCATGACTACAACCTACCTACAGAACAGACTACCCTCAATAGCTATCAAAAGTACTCGAAATGTGGCATGGATCAAAGCCTAGCTTAGGGCACATCAGAGTGTTTGGATATACAGTATCTCACAAAAGTGAGTACACCCCTCACAATTTTGTAAATATTTTATTATATCTTCTCATGTAACAACACTGAAGAAATGACACTTTGCTACAATTTAAAGTAGTGAGTGTACAGCTTGTCTAACAGTGTAAATGTGCTGTCCCCTCAAAATAACTCAACACACTGCTGTCAGAATACACTTATCAGCGCAGCAACCGATTGGCTGTAGACGCTGATCGACAGAAAAATATCCCAACAGTCCCATTCGAGAAAAGGCTTATTATATCAAGATCTTATGAGATCAACTTCTCCTAAATAGAAACAGCCATAGAGGAATCAACATTTGTCGGGTCCCATCTCAACCAGCTGAATTTTGATCCATCTATGGCTAGCTTTAGGGGTGAGATTTGATGATGTTACTGCTGTGCTCCCCATTGCTCTCTTTATTTAAAGCCTTGCCGCAGTGCAGAAAAAGGCATGATAAGACTAAGACAATAATGGCAAAGATCAGCTAGTGACCAGTTCTTTGCCATCTGCCTGTTTTTTGGGGGTTTTTTTTGGGCACAGTTTGCAAAAGTGTACAAACCAAAAGAAACCTGTCAACAGGTGCAATTAGCTATTCTGCCACGTGTCTTTTTTTATTCCCTTGCGTGGAAAAGTTTTATCGCTATTGTGGGGTCACCACTACTGTATTTGTATATTGAAATCATATCACATCTCAAGCGTCTCTTCTCCAGAGAGAATGAGTTCAGTGTTTATAATCTTAGCTCATAACCAGTGGCAGCTGTTGAAATTTTAGGATGGGGGGTGCCAGACCCTGCCCTTCCTTTTTGACCCCTCCCACATCTCATAAGCCCCACTCCTTATAGATTCCACCCATTGCGTCAGGAGTATACAGCCCATCATCACCAGATAGGGTATACAGCATCACAGAGAGGGTATACAGCATCACATAGAGGGTATACAGCATCACCAGAGAGGGTATACAGCATCACCAGATACGTGTATACAGAGTCACCAGATAGGTGTATACAGAGTCACCATATAGGAGTATACAGAGCCACCATATAGGAGTATACAGAGCCACCGGATAGCAGTATACAGAGCCACCAGATAGGAGTATACAGGGCCCCAGATAGGAGTATACAGAGCCACCGGATAGCAGTATACAGAGCCACCAGATAGGAGTATACAGGGCCCCAGATAGGAGTATACAGAGCCACCAGATAGGAGTATACAGGGCCCCAGATAGGAGTATACAGAGCCACCAGATAGGAGTATACAGAGCCACCATATAGCAGTATACAGAGCCACCAGATAGCAGTATACAGAGCCATCATATAGGAGTATACAGAACCAACATATAGCAGTATACAGAGCCACCAGATAGCAGTATACAGAGCCACCAGATAGGAGTATACAGAGCCACCATATAGGAGTATACAGAGCCACCAAATAGGGGTATACAGAGCCACCACATAGCGGTATACAGAGCCACCATATAGGAGTATACATAGCCAACAGATAGGAGTATACAGAGCCACCAGATAGCAGTATACAGAGCCACCAGATAGGAGTATACAGAGCCACCATATAGTAGTATACATCACCCCCCCGCCGCCACCGCAGGCCTCACGGACGGCACTGACAGCACCCCGGCACTTACTGTGTGTGTGGAGTGGCACTTACTGTGTGTGTGACTGTCTCCTCCATGGCAGCGGCGGTGTGGGGAGGACAGACGGAGGTGTCTGCTCCTCATGTTTCCTCTTCTTGCCAAAGCGCCTAGGCATCCAATAGGATCGCCTGGCACTTTGGCCATTCAGGAAACAGGTTTCACCGACATGCCTCCTGATTGGGAGGCACTGCAGTATGAAAATAGTGAAAATTAATTTGCTTTGGTCACACAATTGGGTGGGATCCGGGCGCACTCTCTGCGCCCCGAGCCCATCCTTTTTTGAAGCCTATTAGAGCCTCAGGCTCTAATCAGGTGCTTCAAAAAAAGCAATCCCTCCCGCCCCCGCCATAGGAATCCATGCATCCAGTGTCCTGAAGGGGGCCGGGTCCATGGATAGGAGGGCGGTGGCAGCAATGGGGGGGCGGTGCCCGTGTGCCCTTAATGCACTGGCTGCTCCTGCTCCTTACTAAGGTCCTCCAGTCCCTTAATCAGCTTTGTTGCCCTTCTCTGGACCCTCTCCAGTTCCAGCTCCTGAGGACTGGTGACTATAATTGGACGGCATACTCCAGGTGCTGCCGGACCAGTGTTTTGTATAGTGGGAGAATTATTGTTTTATCTCTGGAATTAATCCCCTTTTTAATGCATGCCAATATCCTGATGGCTTTGTTTGCAGCAGCTTGGCATTGCCTGCCATTGCTAAGCCTGTCATCTACTAAGAACCCTAGGTTCTTTTCCATCCTAGATTCCCCCAGAGGCTCTCCCCCTAGTGAGTAGTTTGCATTCATATTTTTGGCCCCCAAGTGCATTATTTTGCATTTCTCTACATTAAACCTTATTTGCCATGCAGTTGCCCACCCCATTAATTTGTCCAAATCTTCTTGCAAGGTTCCCACATCCTGAGGAGAAATTATTGCCCTGCATAACTTAGTATTGTCCGCAAATACATAGATTGAGCTGTTTATCCCATCCTCCAGATCATTTATGAATAAATTAAATATGATTGGTCCCAGGACAGAACCCTGGGGGACCCCACTCTCCACACCGGACCATTCTGAGTACTCCCCATTTATCACCATCCTCTGGACTCGTCCCTGTAGCCAGTTTTCATTCCATGTACTCACCCTTTGGTCCATGCTGACAGTCCTTAGTTTATGGGGAACTGTATCGCATGCCTTTGAAAAATCCAAATACACCACATCTACAGGCTGTCCTTTGTCTAGATGGCAGCTCACCTCCTCATAGAAGGTTAATAGATTGGTTTGGCAAGAACCATGAATCCATGCTGATTACTGCTAATGATACCGTTCTGATACTAAAATATTGTATATAGTCTTTTATCATCCCCTCCGAGAGCTTGCAGACTATTGATGTTAGGCTAACTGGTCTGTAGTTCCCAGGGATTTATCTTGGTCCTTTTTTAAATATTGGAGCTACATTGGCTTTTCTCCAATCAGCTGGTACAATACCAGTCAGTAGACTGCTCATAAAAATTAGGAACAATTTGGTGTGATTGGAAACGCGGGAATGGTGAAAGGTTGAAGTGAAAATTCGCCTTCTGGCCTTGGCAAGGTCAATATGGGGGGAGGCAAAAAAACTGACGGGATATACCGAAATTCCTCCAGAAGCCACGCTGTGGAACAATGCATCATTCGAACATTTAACGGTATTTGGGGATAATAACGTTTGGAAACAAAAAAAGGTAATTACAGTTGGTCAGATATACTATTATAACATAATGCTAACATATCAGAATTTAAGTAAACATTATAATCTCCCAAGTAGACAGTTTTATAAATATTTTCAGCTCAGACGTATTACAGGTACAGTTTGGTAAAGAGGGACCCAAAATATCTAAATATCCCCTTATTGGGACATGAAAAACACAGGGACCAAAGGGGTTAATATCTTAGTTATATTCACATCTACTACAGAGCAAGATAGATAAAGAACCATTGAGGGCAAGGGATAAATGGCAGGTAGTTATCCCGGATATGTCAGACCAGAAGTGGGAGGAGGTTTGCTCCTCACACTTGAAATCATCACCAGCAATAAATAACAAAATAATACAGTTAAATATAATACATCAGACTTACCTTAGCCCAAACAAGTTATATAAAATGGGGAGAATTCAAGCACCAAACTGTGCAAGATGCGGGCAAGAAGGAGTGGACTTCCTACACTTAATGTGGAATTGTGGTAGAATAATGGGATATTAGCAACAAAGCATTGGTAAATTGGTAAGAGTTACTGAAAGCTCCGTCCCAGATATGATAGAAGTATGTCTACTGGGATTAGTAGAAGAAGGAAGATGGTCTAGATATACTAAAATATTTTTGCAAGAAGCATTGTTTCTTGCACAAAAACAAATAGTGGAAAAGTAGATTCAGCCATTGCCCCCGACAGTCAGTCAATTGGTAAAAGCTGTAAATCCGGTCTTACCATGCCAAAAAATATTGTATGAAAACAGGGGAAACATACAAAAATATGATAAAATTGGGGAAAAGTGGAATAAATCCCACTTAACAATATAGGAAGGTATGGTATAAATTGAAATTAGAGGAAATGATAATAGTGACCACGGTACGGTATGGTAGAGAGACTGGAATGAGTGTAAATGAGAGTAGTATATGGATAGAATATATGCATTGTAAAATGTAAAATATAAATAATGAAAATGTAATGTAATTCTATGTGAAAGAAATATTTGTAATAAAGAGTGTAAAAAAAAAAATAGGAATAATGATCTGGCAATTACTTGACTGAGTTCCTTGAGGACCCTTGGGTGCAAGCCATCTGGTCCTGGTGACTTATTAATGTTAAGTTTTTCCAGTCTATTCCTAACTCTATCTTCTTTTAGCCATGATGGTGCCTCCTGTGACGTGCCGTGAGGATAAACATTACAGGTTTGGTTACTGAAGCCCCCCATTTCCCTCATGAAAACCGAGGAGAAGAATATATTCAAAACCTTCGCCATCTCTCCATCCTTTGTAACCAGATTCCCTTCATCATTCTTTATCGGCTAACAGAGTAGGATGCTTCACCATATGAATCTCGGATTAAAGGATAAGCTCACGTTTTGGAACATGTTACATGTTCCACCCGTATTTAGGGTGGAACATGTAAAATCTTTCAGCAGCTGCAGCCTGACAGCGAGCAGGCACCTTCTCCGGATGCCCGCTGTCACTGTTCGAAAATAGCTTGGTTGTGCAGGGCTCTGTGAATTGGAAACTACAAGTAGCTGTTGGCTTATAGTTTCAATAAACTACCATGGTGCTGTTGAGTGCTTTGGTGGTTCATTCTTTCTTCCTGTCAGAGTGTATCTGCCCTGCCCATACGAGCAGACAGATACACAAACAAGTCTGCCGGAGTCCTGCATTTCACCCACAATCTGTTGATCGCAGGTGCAATGCTTTACAGGCTCTAAGTAAAAAAAACATGTAGCACCCCCATAGTATAGGTGTGTTTTTCTAGCAGGGTTTGCTGGGTGAGGTAAAATTTAGTCAGGCCTGAGTGTAAGAGCAGACCTGAATGTTGTGATCTGGGCCGGGAGGAGTGGCTCAGGGAGGATTGAGTGGACTTGACAGATGAGGTCACCAGAACCTCCCACTTCTTTCTAGAAAACTGGGGAAGGTTTCTGGTCAGAGAGCTGGGAGATAGGTGGAGCCATCTGGAGTGTTCTAGGGAGCCCTGACCAATCCCCAAGCAGGATTGGTAGGGGGCAGGCCTCCTTAAATGCTCAGAGTCAGCCCAATCTGGGGAGAAGTGTGGTATGTAAGTCTGGAGATGTAGCAGAGGCGCTGTGGAGACCCCGACCCGGGAAGTCTTCACAGTCTGGGGAGGGTGACCTTGGGGCCGGGAGGTTCGGGTGCAGCCATAAAGGTGGTGATTCCTGGAGTCACACAGGGAACAGGAGAACAGTGGAGGTGCTACACAGTGAGAGATTTTAAAGTGATCCACCAGTTTGGTGAGTGACAGTCCCTGGGAACTGCAAAAGAAAGTGCTGGAGCAGGCTGGGAGAGGAATAGTATACAGTCTGTGGGAGCCTTGGGAGCCAGTTCAGGGAAAGGAGAGTCACCGAGGAAAAGCAGGTTGGTGGGACCTGGAAGAGAGACGGGCTGGGAGTTGAAGTCCACCAAAGGCCTGCCTAGCACTCAAGTATTTTTGCTACACATTCAGGGGCCCATGATCCCTGGCCTGTAATGGGTGTTCTGGAGGTTCTTCTGAGAGTATACCTTGCTATGTGCTAGCCGTTGTGAAGAGAAAGGAATAGAGAAGCTTGATAAATTTGCCTTCAAGCTGGAAACTAAGTTCAGTGCTGGAGAGGGAATTGTAGGAGAAACAGTCAGCAAGTTGAGTGCTGGAGAGTAGTGAGGAGTAACAATCTGCAGGGGGACCGTCTGCAGTGAAAGTGAGCATATTCAGGAGTGTATATGGAGTTCATGTATTATAATTCTTTTGGGCATCCCACAGTCATCCCTTATCCCCATCCAAGTTATTTCCCCTAAATAAAACAACAAAAACAAGAGCCGGCCTGGTCAGTGTCTCCAGATGTGTGAAATATGGTATGATTGAAGGCAGCTAAAAGGTAAATCACTACTACCAGCCACTCTCAAGGGAGCACATGGCTACAAATAATAAATGCTATTTTTTTTTAACTGCAAAAAGTTGTGCATTTATTTTTATTTTTTTGAAAAGGCGAACGTATCCTTTAAATAGAGCAGCATGCTACAGATACTGTATGTGGAGAAGGGTCCTAATACTGTGGATCTCCCAGGGAGAGAGGAGATGCAAAGGGAAGACGGCTTATTTGTTGTGTGCAATGTGCGCCTTTCACAATGTCTGCTACGGATTATTCATTTTTGTCTATGGTGATGTATGCTGAAGACACCTGTCAGTATGTCTATGTGATGTGATGTGTCACTGCCATCTTTGAAGAACAACAGTAAAGTATGGAAACTAAAACTTCCTTTACTGTGAATATAAAGGCTAATAGCCTGGGGTGTCATCGGTAGGCCTTTGGCAAGGAATTAGCCACAAGATGACAAAGGCTACTAACTAAAAACAGTGGGTTATTGTCCTAACTAAGAAGTGAGGAAGGGGGTTTTGGGTCAGTTGGTCCCAATAGTTAGCCAATCAGAAGTCCCCTTACAATTCAACCAGAGCAATGCCTATTCTACCATAGAATACTCATATCTGTTTGGATATTTTGGTTCACTGAACTTAGTACATCATCATTTCTCATATTCGAGTTACTGTTGCCAGTTTCCTGAAAATGCCAGCTACCTGCCTGTCCTGCTTATCCTCATTCTTTAGCACTTTCTGAGTCACTGATGTAGAATCAATACATAGGTCAAAATGTATGATTTTATTTGCTGCATCCAGTCGCATCGGTAGGGGGTGTGGTCACACCTGGGTTACACCCACCAGAGGGGTGACACCTGTGGGCAGCCGGGAGCGGAACTGCTAACACCGCTGCACCCCCTACACTGATCTTTGTCTCTCACGACTCGCGGCTGTCTCAAGGAGCAGACCAAAGCTGCCTTCGCCTCCTCTCTGTTTACACAGGAGAAGGAGGGAGCCCGAGGGACACGCCAGGCTGTTCTGAGTTCTGTGTTGACAGTTTGTAATGTCTCTGTAATGTAGATGGATTATGGATAGAAGAGGGGGACAGTGACCAAGAAGGGGGGCATGGTAAGGAACGATGGAAGAATGATTGGGGGGTG
>BLSH010347284.1:305787-316195 GCA_018402905.1 Glandirana rugosa | reverse complement strand
GGTTGATATTAGTAGGGAGTCAAGTCTGGAGTCTGTACTTAGTGGAGGGGAGTCTGAACTGAGGGATGATTATAGTTGGCGGGGGGGGGGGTGACACCATGTTGTTCTGCACTGGGTAAGGCCAACCCTAGTGACGCCACTGGCTGCATCCTTTTTCCAGATCTGTGAGTCAGAAAGCATTGAAACCAGAAAAAAAGCCAACATCAGCAACTACAACCCTTGTATATGTCTCATGACTAGAGATGAGCCCTCGGTTCGAGTCGAATGCATGTTCGACTTGAACATCGGGGTGTTCGTCCATTCGCGCTATTGCGAACATTATGGGGCGCTCACGGGAACTTCACACGCCCCATAATGCATTCCAATAGCGGCAGAATGCTGCCCGCTGATTGGCCAAAGCATGCACATGACCTGCATGCTTTGGCCAATCAGCAGGCACCTGCTGTGAGAGCTATGATTGGCTAAAGGCAGGGTGCCTTTAGCCAATCACTGCTCAGCAGCTTCAATCCACGCCCCACACTATATAAAGCCGCTTGTACAGCGGCTCTATGTAGTGTGTGTTGGAGGCAGTGTTGGAGTGATTAAATAGAGAGTTTAGGTTGCGGAATGCAGGCAGTTTAGCTAGATAGCTAACTTTGAAAAAAAGAATAGATAGATATAAAGATAGACAGATAAAAAGAAAAAAAGATAGATTGTGTATAGATCACCCTATCTATCTATCTGTCAGTTAGTGCGGGCAGATTAGTGTAGGGAAATATATACTAGACAGATAGGGCTATCTATATACAGTCAGGCAGTGCAAGAATATATATATATATATACCTTCCTAGTGTATATATACATATATATGTATATATAATGCAATGCCTTTAGTGTAGTAGACTATATGCTGCTAATTCAGTGTATAGTATATAGCGTCCGTTTAGGCAGTGAAAGAAAATATATATATATATATATATATATATATCGTATCTCACAAAAGTGAGTACACCCGTCACCTTTTTGTAAATATTTTATATATTTTCATGTGACAACACTGAGGAAATGACACTTTGCTACAATGTAAAGTAGTGAGTGTACAGCTTGTATAACAATGTAAATTTGCTGTCCCCTCAAAATAACTCAACACACATCCATTAATGTCTTAACCCCTGGCAACAAAAGTGAGTACACCCCTAAATGAAAATGTTCAAATTTGGCCCAACGTGTCAATCTTGTGCATCATCTTTAGATGAGGTTTCCTTCTGGGACGACAGCCATGCAGACCAATGTCCGCTCGTGACTCGCGATATCCTGACAGAGCTGCAGAACGGGGAACCGCCAATGTAAACACGGCAGTTCTCCGTTCTGTGAAGGGGGGCATGACAGATCTACCGATCCCTGTCACTGGGATCAGTGAGATCTGTTATGTCCTGGCCAGCCCACCCCCACACAATTAGAACACAATAAGGGAACACAGTTAATCCCTTCACTGCCCCCTTAGTGTTAACCCCTTCACTGCCAATGACATTTATACAATAATCAGTGGATATTTAAATTTGTGATCGCTGTATAAATGTCATTGGTTCCAAAAAAGTATTAAAAATGCCCAACATGTCTGCTGCAATATCGCAGTCCTGATAAAAATCGCAGATTGCCACCATTACTAGTAAAGAAAAAAAAATAATAAAAACACCATAAATCCATTCCCATAGTTTGTAGACGCATTGACTTTTGCGCAAACCAATCAATATACGCTGATTGCGATTTTTTTTTACAAAAATATATAGAAGAATATATATATATAGGCCAAACCCGATTAATAATTTTTTTTATTTTTTTATTTTTTTGGATATGTATTATAGCAAAAAGTAAGAAATATTGTTTTTTTTGTTTATAGCGGCGATCAGAAATGACGCAGAGGTGATCAAATACCACCAAAAGAAAGCTATATTTGTGGGAAAAAATGAAAAAATTTTGTTTGGGTACAACATCGCATGACCGCGCAATTGTCATTCAAAATGCGACAGTGCTGAAAGCCAAAAATTGGTCTAGGCAGGAGGGGGGTTTAAGTGCCCAGTAAGCAAGTGGTTAAACAATAATGGCTGTGTGTTGAGTTATTTTGAGGGGACAGCAAATTTACACAGTTATACAACCTGTACATTCACTACTATACATTGTAGCAAAGTGTCATTTCTTCAGTCTTGTCACAAGAAAAGATATAATAAAATATTAACAAAAATGTGAGAGTGTACTTACTTTTGTGAGATACTGTACATATATATATATATACATACAGTATATATATATATCAGTGCATTCGGGGTGTACATATGGTATATAGTACACTTGACATGGTTTATTAAAATATATACAGCCTGATATATATATATATATATATATATATATATATATATATATATATACACACAGCATATTGAGTGTACACTATATATCAGTGCATTCGGGGGTATACGGTATATAGCATACTACTTGAAGTGGTGTCTTAAAATATATACAGTCTAGTGCATACAGATATACATGCAGCGTATTGAGTGTACACTATATACCAGTGCATTCTGGGGTGTATAGCACACTACTTGACGTGGTGTCTTAAAATATATAGGGTCTAGTGTATACAGATATACACGCAGCGTATTGAGTGTACACTATATATCAGTGCATTCAGGGGTGTACGGTATATAGCACACTACTTGACATGGTGTCTTAAAATATATACAGTCTAGTGCATACAAATATACACACAGCTTATTGAATGTACACTAGCATTCAGGGGTGTACATTTTATACAATCAGGTCCATAAATATTGGGACATCAACACAATTCTAATCTTTTTGGCTCTATACACCACCACAATGGATTTGAAATGAAACAAACAAGATGTGCTTTAACTGCAGACTTTCAGCTTTAATTTGACGGTATTTACATCCAAATCAGGTGAACGGTGTAGGAATTACAACAGTTTGTATATGTGCCTCCTACTTTTTAAGAGACCAAAAATAATGGGACAGATTAACAATCATAAATCAAACTTTCACTTTTTAATACTTGGTTGCAAATCCTTTGCAGTCAATTACAGCCTGAAGTCTGGAATGCATAGGCATCACCAGACGCTGGGTTTCATCCCTGGTGATGCTCTGCCAGGCCTCTACTGCAACTGTCTTCAGTTCCTGCTTGTTCTTGGGACATTTTCCCTTCAGTTTTGTCTTCAGCAAGTGAAATGCATGCTCAATCAGATTCAGGTCAGGTGATTGACTTGGCCATTGCATAACATTCCACTTCTTTCCCTTAAACTCTTTGGTTGCGTTCGCAGTACGCTTCGGGTCATTGTCCATTTGCACTGTGAAGCGCCGTCCAATGAATTCTGAAGCATTTGGCTGAATACATGCAGATAATATTGCCCGAAACACTTCAGAATTCATCCTGCTGCTTCTCTCAGCAGTCACATGATCAATAAATACAAGAGAACCAGTTCCATTGGCAGCCATACATGCCCACGCCATGACACTACCACCACCACGCTTCACTGATGAGGTGGTATGCTTTGGATCATGAGCAGTTCCTTTCCTTCTCCATGCTCTTCTCTTCCCATCACTCTGGTACAAGTTAATCTTGGTCTCATCTGTCCATAGGATGTTGTTCCAGAACTGTGAAGGCTTTTTTAGATGTTTTTTGGCAAACTCTAATCTGGCCTTCCTGTTTTTGAGGCTCACCAATGGTTTACATCTTGTGGTGAACCTTCTGTATTCACTCTGGTGAAGTCTTCTCTTGATTGTTGACTTTGACACACATACACCTAACTCCTGGAGAGTGTTCTTGATCTGGCCAACTGTTGTGAAGGGTGTTTTCTTCACCAGGGAAAGAAATTCTTCGGTCATCCACCACAATTGTTTTCCATGGTCTTCCGGGTCTTTTGGTGTTGCTGAGCGCCGGTGCGTTATTTCTTTTTAAGGACGTTCCAAACAGTTGATTTGGCCACAGCTAATGTTTTTGCTATCTCTCTGATGGGTTTGTTTTGTTTTTTCAGCCTAATGATGGTTTGCTTCACTGATTAGTGACAGCTCTTTGGATCTCATATTGAGAGTTGACAGCAACAGATTCCAAATGCAAATAGCACACTTGAAATGAACTCTGGACCTTTTATCTGCTCCTTGTAAATGGGATATTGAGGGAATAACACACACCTGGGCATGGAACAGCTGAGCAGCCAATTGTCCCATTACTTTTGGTCCCTTAAAAAGTGGGAGGCACATATACAAACTGTTGCAATTCCTACACTGTTCACCTGATTTGGATGTATATACCCTCAAATTAAAGCTGAAAGTCTGCAGTTAAAGCACATCTTGTTCATTTCATTTCAAATCCATTGTGGTGGTGTATAGAGCCAAAAAAGATTAGAATTGTGTCGATGTCCCAATATTTATAGACCTGACTGTAGGACACTACTTGACGTGGTGTCTTATAATATATACAGTCTAGTGTATACATATATACACACAGCGAATTGAGTGTACACTATATATCGGTGCATTCGGGGGTGTACAGTATATAGCACACTACTTTACGTGGTGTCTTAAAATATGTACAGTCTAGTGTATACAGATATACACACAGCGTATTAAGTGTACACTATATATCAGTGCATTCGGGGGTTTACGGTATATAGCACACTACTTGACGTGGTGTCTTCAAATATATAGTCTAGTGTATACAGATATACATGCAGCGTATTGAGTGTACACTATATATCAGTGCATTCGGGGGTGTACGGTATATAGCACACTACTTGATGTGGTGTCTTAAAATATATACAGTATAGTGTATACAGATATACATGCAGCGTATTGATTGTACACTATATATCAGTGCACTCAGGGTTGTATGGTGTACAGCACACTGCTTGACGTGGTGTCTTAAAATATATACAGTCTAGTGTATACAGATATACACACAGCCTATTGAGTGTACACTATATATCAGTGCATTCGGGGATGTACGGTATAAAGCACACTACTTGGCTTGGTCTCTTAAAATATATACTCTAGTGTATACATATATACACACAGCGTATTGCGTGTACACTATATATCAGTGCATTCGGGGGTGTACGGTATATAGCACACTACTTTACGTGGTGTCTTAAAATATGTACAGTCTACTGTATACAGATATACACACAGTGTATTGATTGTACACTATATATCAGTGCACTCAGGGTTGTATGGTATACAGCACACTGCTTGACGTAGTGTCTTAAAATATATACAGTCTAGTGTATACAGATATACACACAGCGTATTGAGTTTACACTATATATCAGTGCATTTGGGGGTGTACGGTATATAGCACACTACTTGACATGGTGTGTTAAAATATATACAGTCTAGTGCATACATATATACACACAGCGTATTGAGTGTATACTAGCATTTGGGGGTGTACGGTATATAGCACACTACTTGACGTGGTGTCTTAAAATATATACAGTCTAGTGTATACATATATACACACAGCGTATTGAGTGTACACTACACATCAGTGCATTTGGGGGGTATACGGTATATAGCACACTACTTGACGTGGTGTCTTAAAATATATACAGTCTAGTGTATACATATATACACACAGAGTATTGAGTGTACACTATATATCAGTGCATTCGGGGTGTACGGCATATGGCACACTACTTGACGTGGTGTCTTAAAATATATACAGTCTAGTGTACACATATATACACACAGAGTATTGAGTGTACACTATATATCAGTGCATTCGGGGGTGTACGATATAGCACACTACTTGACGTGGTGTCTTAAAATATATACAGTCTAGTGCAGTGGTAGGCAACCAGTAGCCCTCCAACTGTTGTGGAACTACATTTCCCATGAGGCATTTCGAGACTGGCAGTTACAATTACGCCCAGAAGCATGATGGGACTTGTAGTTCTGCAACAGCTGGAGGGCCCCAGGTTGCCTACCCCTAGTCTAGTGTATACATATATACACACAGCGTATTGAGTGTACACTATATATCAGTGCATTCAGGGGTGTACGGTATGTAGTACAGTGTAGTGCGGCGTTAAAAAAAATACTCATCATGTCAAGAAGGCCACAAAGGAGAGGCAGACGTTCCCAGGCCACCAAAAGAGGGCAAGCAGCCTCTATGTCTTCAGTGAAAAGTGGTGGAGGCGGATGTGGTGCATCCTCTGCAGGCGGGTCACGCTTGTCCTTTTTTTCCTGTTGTTGGCGTGCTTTTGAGCCACAACATGCAGAAGAGTTGGTGGAGTGGATAACAAAGCCGTCCTCATCCTCCTCATCCTCTGTCAACCAGGCTCGTACAAGTTTGCCTTCCAATGCATTTGGCAAAGCGGCCTAGTCCACTGGATCCCTGTCCACAGTTACTCCTTCTGCAGCCCCGCCATCATGCACAAAGGAGTCACCTTAGTTATTCGAACATAGTGTCGGTAACATGCTGATGGAGGATGTGCAGCAGTTTGAAGGCTCCGATGTTGGTTCCCAGGTTGAGTAAGGGAGTAGAGTGAGCCTAGAGACAGGGGATGCTGCAGAAGGACAAGAAACTAGCAGTCATGTTCCCCCAGCTGCAGCATACTGCCAAGTTTGCTCCAGTGACAAGGAGGGAGGGGATGATGAGGACACGAACTGTACTTAGGTGCCTGAGAGAAGAGAGGAGGAAAGTGAGGAGGAGGAGGCCCAACTCCAACAAGGCAGGATGTCATCCAGGGGCCAGCTAAAGGGCAGCCACGCAATTGCATCAGACCACAGAGTTCCACATGTGCAGGGCGCTGCTGTCTCCCCGCCGACTTCCAAAATTTGTTTGGTGTGGGCATTTTTCAGCACATGTGCAGTAGATCGCACCATTGTCATTTGCAATCTATGTCTGAAGTGGGTCAAGAGCAGCCAGGACTCCGGCCGCTTGGGCGCTACTGTCTTGACAAGACATATAATGACCAGCCATGCAGTCCATTGGCAAGAATATCTGAAAAACGCACTCCAGAAAACAAGGCAGCCTTCTCCTTGCTCCTCATCTGGGATCTCAACCCCTACTATACCTGCAGTCCTCTCCAAAACCTGCACTGAGAGGAATGAAGGTGTTAGGTGTAGCAATGCATGCCACCACTAGTACTTGCAGCCAATCTCCTAGCAGTACACCACAAGGTGAATTCAGCAGGCAAATATCCCTACCCCAGTTGCTGAACCCTAAAAAGAAAAACTGTCCCAGCCATCCACATGCTCAGCGTCTTAACGCTAGCTTGGCCAAATTGCTAGCATTCCAACTGCTGCCTTTTCAGCTCATAGACTCTGCCCCCTTTCATGAATTTGTGGAATGTGTTGTCCCGCAGTGGCAGGTTCCCAAAAGACATTTCTTTTCACATAAGGCCATTTCAGCTCTCTACCTTCATGTGGAAGGAAATGTTTTGGCCTTGTTGGACAGTGCGGTCAGCAGCAGGGTTCATATTACCACTGACTCATGGTCCAGCAGGCACGGTCAGGGACATTACCTTTCCTTCACGGCGCACTGGGTAACTCTGCTGGCAGCTGGGAAGGATGCAGGACAGGGTTCAGTTTTGGAAATAGTTCCGCCACCATGCCTCCAAAAAGCTGGTGGTGATTTTGCCACATCCGCCTCCTCCACTCCTCCTCTTCTTCTACCTCTGTGGCCTCTTCTGCAGAATTGTCCTCTGAACCTGCAGCTCTCCCTAAGCATTCAAGGGGCTATGCAAGTAATCAGGCTAAAAGATGCCAAGCGGTGCTTGAGTTAGTCTGTCTTGGGGACAGGAGACACACTGGTGAAGAGATTCTTTCAGCTCTGCGGGGCAGGCTCAGAGGTGGTTGACGCCACGGCAGCTTGAGCCAGGAATGGTTGTATGCGACAATGGCACCAACCTTCTCTCTGCCCTCCGACTGGGACAATTGACACATGTTACATGCTTGGCACACATCTTCAATTTGGTGGTGCAGTGCTTCTTGACCAGGCACGCAGGCTTACCAGATATCCTAAGGCAGGTCAGAATAGTCTGTGGTAATTTCCCACGTTCATACAATGCCAGTGCCCAGCTGACATCCAGCGGGAATTCAACCTGCCCAACAACCGCCTCATTTTGTGACATGCCCACCTGGTGTAACTCAACATTGGCAATGCTGCAGCGGCTGCACACACAGCAGAGGGCCATCAATGAGTACCTCTCTGAGCATGGCAAAAGGACAGGCTCAGGGGAGCTTGGCTTTTTTTCACCACGTGGCTAATGATCAAGGATGCATGCACTGTCCTGTCACCATTTGAGGAGGCCACAAGGATGGTGAGCAGCAACAATACATGCATCAGTGACACTGTCCCACTAATATTCCTTCTGGAGCACATGCTTCGTGGAATCATGGACAGGGCACTTGAGGCAGAAAAGAGGGAGGAAGAGGAGGACTTCCTTTCCTCTCAAGGCCCCCTTTATGCAGATAGCATTCCTGCAGAAACACACAGGAGGAGGAGTATTGTGTTAGCATGGATGTGGAGTATAATACGCAGCAGTCTTTAAGGGATCATGGTTTTCAGGCCCCCGAAACCCAAGAAGTTGTACATGGCTGGGAAGATGTAGTGCCTGATAATGTCATCCTCAGTGACCAAGAGGACACTCATGCCTCCTCAAAATTACGCTGCATGGGCTCTTTGATTCTGAAAAGCCTGTGAAAAGACCCTAGGATTCGTGGTATCAAGGAGAGGGATCATTACTAGCTGGCAACCCTTCTTGATCCACGTTACAAGGGTAAAGTTGCAGAACTCATCCTGCCTGTGCAGAGGGTGTAGAGGATGAAACATCTTCAGGATACCTTAAAGAAAAGTTTGTGCAATGCCTTTCCAGACCCTGGGAGGTTACCATGTCCTGGTGCTGGTCTTGGACAACATGTTTCTGAAGCTTCGGTCATTCAGAGGCAGAGTGGTGGAGAAGGTGGCCGGCTGAGCGATGCCTTTAAAAAAAATTGCAGTCCTCAGCACCCAGGCCTGATAGGTTCAAGCAACCATCGTCAGTGTCTGCATTATATGGTGCAGGAATATATATATGGGCAAGAGCAGACTTGGAGACCTTTCCAACTGAGCATCCAAGACTGGGTCTTGAGGATGAACCACTGGCCGGAACTTGCTCAATATGCAATTGAGCTACTAGCCTGTCCTGCATCGAGCATGCTTTCTGAACGGGCATTCAGTGCTGCCGGAGGGTTTGTAACCGATCAAAGAGTGCACCTGTCCACAGGCTCGGTTGATAGGCTCACATTTATAAAAATGAATTAGTACTGGATCAGCAGCTATCAAGCCCCTGATGCTGATCCTGATGCAACTGATTAAATTTGCAAGGGATCTGGAATCCCTTAAAGACTGCCGCTGCTCCTATTGCTCCTGTCCATAATCTAGAACAATATTGTATTTAGGGCAGCGCCAACACACAAGGCCCGATTTTTCTGCACCTGGTTTACACAGGCATGCCATAACAATTTTTAAACAGCAGGGCCCATTCCTATGTCCATTAATAGTAACTGCAAGGGGTTACAGTGTTCTGGCACCACCAGCACCCAAGGCCTAATTTTTCGCCACTTGTTTGACCGGGGGCTTTCGTCAAAATTTTTAAACTAATTTATAAAATCAGGCCCTGTTCCTCCGTCCAACAAGAGTAATTGCAAGGGGTTACAGTGTTCTGGCACCACCAGCACCAAAGGCCCAATTTTTCACCACCTGTTTGACGGGGGGCTTTTGTCACAATTTTTAAACTAATTTACAACATCAGGCCCTGTTCCTCCGTCCAACAAGAGTACCTGCAAGGGGTTACAGTGTTCTGGCACTGCCAGCACCCAAGGCCCAAGTTTTCGCCACCTGTTTGACTGGGGGCTTTCATCACAATTTTTAAACTAATTTACATTAGGCCCTCTTCCTGAATCAAACAAGAGTAAGTGCAAGGGGTTACAGTGTTCTGGCACCGCCAGAACCCAAGGCCCAATTTTTCGCCACCTGTTTGACTGGGGGATTTCGTCACAATTTTTAAACTAATTTACATCAGGCCCTGTTCCTCCGTCCAAGAAGAGTAACTGCAAGGGGTTACAGTGTTTTGGCACCACCAGCACCCAAGGCCCAAGTTTTCACCACCTGTTTGACTGGGGGATTTCGTCACAATTTTTAAACTAATTTACATCAGGCCCTGTTCCTCCGTCCAACAAGAGTAACTGCAAGGGGTTACAGTGTTCTGGCATTGCCAGCACCCAAGGCCCAAGTTTTCGCCACCTGTTTGACTGGGGGCTTTCATCACAATTTTTAAACTGATTTACACCATCAGGCCCTGCGCCTCCGTCCAACAAGAGTACTACTTTCGGGGGTCAGTTTGTCCACCGCTTTTGAACCCGGAACCCA
>BLSH010347284.1:129496-141113 GCA_018402905.1 Glandirana rugosa | reverse complement strand
AGGGAGAGAGAAGAGACAGGGAGAGAGGACAGAGAAGAGAGAGGGAGAGAGGACAGAGAAGAGAGAGGGAGAGAGGACAGAGAAGAGAGAGGGAGGACAGAGAAGAGAGAGGGAGGACAGAGAAGAGAGAGGGAGAGAGGACAGAGAAGAGAGAGAGAGGACAGAGAAGAGAGAGAGAGGACAGAGAAGAGAGAGAGAGGACAGAGAAGAGAGAGGACAGAGAAGAGAGAGGACAGAGAAGAGAGAGAGAGAGGACAGAGAAGAGAGAGGACAGAGAAGAGAGAGGACAGAGAAGAGAGAGAGAGAGGACAGAGAAGAGAGAGAGAGGACAGAGAGGAGAGAGAGGCACCCCCACATCAGATTACTCACTCAGAGGCAGGAGGGACTGCATGGATGGATGGACGGATGGATGAGACTCCATCTTTCTTCACATGTGCTGGGCTGTACTCTTGAATCTTCCCGCCCACATCTCCTTCCCTTACAGAGCACTGCCTGTCGGGGAGTGTGGGCGGGGCAGACACAGGAGTAGAGGAGGGGGTGGAGGAGGAAGCAGCTGCAGCTCTCCTGACTGGCTGTGCAGGCTGCAGGGGGAGGGGTCAGCACTCCTCACACTCTGAGCGGAGCGTCTCTCTGTCTGTGATCCGGAGCGTTGAGTGAGCTCCAATTATAATATACGCTGTTCCTAGTCGCTGGCTGTTTTCACTGGTTTTAATGAACTCAGTTCTAAGCTGACGGCAGTCGGCAGGGCCCAGGGATCTCTGCTGCTAGCAGAGGCGAATCTTTAATGAAGCAAATTAGGCAGCCGCGAGGCCCTTGTGGGTGCGAGGCCTAAGGCGACCGCCTAATTTGCCTAATTAAAGGGCCGCCTCTGTGTGTGTGCTGAACAGGCGCACACACATAGTCTGATTGGCTGCCCTGAGCCAGTGACTGACTGCCATTGGATGCTGTGGGCGGGAGCGGGACTGTGGCGGGCGTGCTGGCTGCGTGATTACTCACGCAGGCGCAGCACTTTACCGGGTTTCAGACCCGACTCTCACGCTGCAGACCATCCACTCCAGGCTCCAGCATGCTGTCCACAAGCGAAGCTCTGCACACTGCCAGCCCGCTCCCTGCAAGCCGACCTCTGCACACTCCTGCCTGCCTATTAGATGGGGTAAGTGCGGGACTTGTCCCGACTTTGGGGGGGGGGGGGTCTGTCAGTGCCCTATCTGTATACCCTATCTGGGACTCTGTATACCCTATCTGGTGACTGTATACCCTATCTGGTGCTATGTATACTGCTATCTGGGGCTCTGTATACTGCTATATGGTGACTGTATACTGCTATCTGGGGCTCTGTATACTGCTATCTGGGGCCTTGTATACTGCTATCTGGTGACTCTGTATACTGCTATATGGGGACTCTGTATACTGCTATATGGTGACTCTGTATGCTGCTATCTGGGGCTCTGTATACTGCTATTTGGGGCTCTGTATACTGCTATATGGTGGCTCTGTATTCTGCTTTCTGGTGCTCTGTAAGTGTATACTGCTATCTGGTGACTCTGTATATCCCTATCTGGGGCTCTGTATACCTCTATCTGGGGCTCTGTATACTCCTATCTGGTGACTCTGTATATCCCTTTCTGGTGACTCTGTATACCCCATCTGGTGATGCTGTATACCCTATCTGGTGATGCTGGGCTGTATACTCCTGACACAAGGGGTGGAAACTATAAGGGGTGGCGCTTATGATAAGTCGCACCCATGGATTACAAATATGTCCGGCGCTTTGCAAAGCTGGACATCATCCACTGGTTGCGAACAAGCCGGAGCGGACCATGATTGACATGGGGTCCGGTTGGAGACATGCGGGGGACTCACATTGGGGGTGATTGACGGAGAGGAGCAGCTGTGCCTCATCTGCCTGGACTTCTGGATTCCAACCGCAGGGGTCACTGCCTGGGCCCGGGTGCGGTCATTGTGACAAACCGTTCACCCAGTTGGTTTCCACGCAGCAGGGGCCACAGTGCTACAGCGTGGACCTGCCATCAGGGAGATGTGATCCGCAGAGGCCTCAGAGTGCCGGGTCGGGCCTGGTGTCACCACCCAAAGGCGGGGACGAGTCGCAGGCTAGCGACTCCCCAATGAAAACGGAGGACAAGGGAGAAAAGGAGGCTGACGTGGCCTGCAGCCTGGCTGGGGACCTGGGTACCGCAAGTACTGCCATGCGGGAGCCTGGGATCCCTGAAATGCCAGCCATAACCTACCCCATTGCCATCCCAGTGGGGCTGGAACAAGCAGCGGATGGAAGTGAGCCCTTGGAGGAGCTAGCTGGGGATGTTGGGGTCAGAGCCATAGACTGGGGGTCACCCAGACTGATTGCAGAATTTGGCTCCCTGGAGTACCTAGTGGAGTGGTCATCTCCAAGTAAAGAATCAGCTGAAGAGTGGGTGACAGGGGGTTCACACACTTGTGATGTCCTCTCAGAGGAGGATGAATCTGGGCTTTCACCACAGCCAAGTACTGCATCAGGAATCCCCAGTGTCGGCATCCATCTCTTTTATAATAGGCCCTCCACTACCTAGACCAGAGCGGCTGCATACAGCCAGCAGGTGGTCAAGTCACCGGACACTCTAATTCGACCAGGGAGAGGGAAAGTGAAGAGTCTGCCTAGGTTCTCTCCGTACCAGCGAGAGGTTCAGTGTAAAGTCGCTTTGGAGTGGGGCCTAGATTTCCCTTACGTGTCACCCCAGGTCATGGGAATCGTGGAGAGCTCCAGGAAGAAGTGGGAGAACAATATGACTTAGGAGTACCTCCATGTGCCAAAACCCTTGCGAGGACCAGGGAGCAGCCAGTTGGAGAGATTCCTGGAGTTGGACAGAGAGTGGAGTCTGGGCCGAGCAATCCGGAAAGATTGTGTTGTGATCATCAAAGCAGGACAGCCCGCAAGGAGTTATTCAATTTCTGTTCAGGGGGAGGGGGACAGTCAGAAGAGGTTGTCTGACCCCACTATTACATTTGAGGAACTGTGATGTGGTATAGCCAATGTAAGCACACTCCATGGACTGCCGGAGGAGTAGCAGAGTGTGAGCATTTTTCCCCTGAACTGCAGGACAAGCCGGCCTGCCACTCTGTGCCCAGTGGGAGGGACTGTTTCACTGGAGAGACACTGGGTGAGATTTGTTCCTGTTCTTCACCACTTTTGAGGACCTGTTGCCCGGGCAAGGGCCACTTCCATCAGGAACTCAAAAAAAAAAGAAGAACTGTGTTTCTTGTGTTGTTCATTGAGAGGTCTATAACCCCCACTCAATGGCCCTGTTCAGTTAAAGTAGTTGTAATTAGGTTCTTCTCTCTTCTCTTAGGATTCCAGGGAGGGAGGGGCTGCTCATCCCCATGAGTTGTGAGTCAAGAAGCCTTCCTACAGTCATGCAGATGGAGTGCTTCTCTCTTGGGAGAAGTGCTCTGGCTCAGGGATGTATAAATTGTATATGTAGCTAACTGCAGGGACCTGTAGTTAGGGATGTGTAAATATATTGTACAGTGTGAATAATGTATACAGATGTGACAATATACTTTTGTACCTAATTTATGCTTTCATACTTCCCCATCGAAGGGGGGGGGGGGGGGGGTGAGTGTAGCGCCCCCCTGGTAAGTGGGAGCTAGTGTGGATGGATTTTTGGTAGGTGAGGAAAATTGAATCAGGCCTGACTGGTGTGCAGGCCTGATTGTTTTTGTTTCTGGGCTGGGAGTGGCTCAGGTAGGATTGAGTAATTCACAGATGAGGTCACCAGGACCTCCCATTTCTTTCCAGAAGCTGATGGAAGGTTTCTGGGCAGAGAGCTGGGAGGGAGGTGTAGCCATCTGGAGTGTTCTAAGGAGCCCTGACCAATCCCCAATCTGGATTGGCAGGGGGCAAGCCTCCTTAAATACTCAGAGTCAGCCCAATCAGGGAGGACTAGTTCAGGTGGAAAAGCTGGAGATGGAATGTAGCCGAGGGGTGACAGACAATCTGGGAAGGATGCAGAAGTCAGTAAGGGACTGTGGTGTCATGGTGGCAGTGGAGAAGGCCAATGCAGCTGGAGTGGCTGACAGGGCCTGGAGCAGCAGGATGGGCTGGGAGTAGTAGTCCATCAGGCTGGCTAGCACATTAGTGTACCTACACACTAAGGGACCAACTGTCCCTATCTATAATTGGTGGTTCTGAGGCCCTGCGCACCGCATGGCAGGCCTCACCATGTGCTAGTCAGGCTGGAGAAATGCAGAAGGCCTAGTAAATTTCCTTCTGGGCCTGGAACAAATAATGTGCAGGAGAGAGGAACTGGAGTTTAGATAAGCAAGTGATATGCTGGAGGAAGAAGTGTAACTGGAGCAAGTGTAGTGCTGGAGGACAAGAGGAGGTGTATATAAGGAGCTGTATATAGTGGTCCCCTGTAAATTTGCGACCAATTCTATGGGCATCCCATAATATCCCTTATCCCCATCCAAGTTCAATCCCCTGATAAAACAAACAAAAACAAAGTACCAGCCTGTTCTGTGACTCCAGGTGCAGTATGGATGTGATTGAGGGCAGTGTGAGCAGGTGGACCACAACACTCAGTCACCCCTAAGGGGGCCATTGGCTACATTAGTATAGTGTGTGAGTATAGTGTAATGTCAGTGTAGTGTGGTAGTGTAGTGCATTGTTTAACACAGCATTACATAACATTTAGTGCTGTATACCCTTTTTTTGTCCCCTGCCTGCCACCTTTTTTTAAATTGTCAGCAGCATTTCTTTCTGGCCCTGGTGTTCCCCCTGTAGCCATATTCTCCCTTGAGAGTGGCTGGTAGTAGTGGTTTACCTTATAGCTGCCCTCAATCACACCATATATCACACTGAACAGGCAGACTCTTGTTTTTGTTTTATTTAGGGGAAATAACTTGGATGGGGATAAGGGATGACTGTGGGATGCCCAAAGAATTATGGTACACAAACTCCATATGCACTCCTACATATGCACACTTTCCCTGCAGACTGTCCATCCTCACCACTCTCCAGCACTCAACTTGCTGACCGTTTCTTCTACAGTTCTCTCTCTAATATAGAACTTGCAGATTTTCACTTTTTTACTTCCAACCTGAAAGGAAATTTATCAAGCTTTCTACTCCTTCCTCTTCACCGTGGATAGCACATGGTGAGGCCTACTCTGTATTAGCAGGACCTCAGGAATACCCATTACAGGCCAGGGATCACGGGCCCCTGAATGTGTAACAAAATACTTGAGTGCTAGCCGGGCCTTTGATGGACTACAACCCCCAGCCCATCCCTCTTCCAGGTCCCACCGACCTGCTTTTCCTCAGTGACTCTCCTTTCCCTGAACTGGCTCCCAAGGCTTCCACAGACTGTCCAATATTCCTCTCCCAGCCTGCTCCAGCACTTTCTCTTGCAGTTCCCAGGGACCATCACTCACCAAACTGATGGATCACTTTAAAGTCTCTCACTGTTTAGCACCTCTGCTGTTCTCCTGTTCCCCTGTGCATCTCCAGGAATCACCACCACTCCTGGCTGCACCCAAACCTCCAGGCCTCAAGGTCACCCCCCAGAAGGGGGCGACCTCCCGGGTAGAGGCCTCCACAGTGCCTCTGCTATATCTCCAGACTTCCACCCGACACATTATTTAAGGAGGCCTGCCCCCTGCCAATCCTGCTTGGGGATTGGTTAGGGCTTCTTCGAACACTCCAGATGGCTCTACCTATCTCCCAGCTTTCTGACCAGGTTTCTAGAAAGAAGTGGGAAGTCCCGGTGACCTCATCTGTTGAACAAACTCAATCCTCCCTGAGCCACTCCTCCCAGCCCAGATCAAAACATTCAGGCCTGCACCTACAGTCAGGCCTGACTAAATTAAACCTCACCTAGCAAAACCCTGCTAGAAAATCGTACCTACACTATGGGGGTGCTACACCCCTTTTTTATTTTCTTATATTTTATAATTTTTACATTTCTGTCAGCATCAGTCCTAACTTTAAAGTGCACAAAACACCACTTTTCATTCAATAAAGTGCATCCAATCACACTTTTCCCAGTTTCTATTAAATTTGGGTAATAACCCCCCCCCCCCCCATTATATCTAGGAGGCCAACAAGGAGAGGCAGACGTTCCCATGCTACTAAGAGGGGGCCAGCAGCATCTGTGTCCAAAGGCAAAGGTGGATGTGGTCCGTCCTCAGGCAGGGCACATTTGTCTCTGTTGCCCATGCTATCCAGCCACAGCATGCAGAGAAGATGGTGGACAGGCTTACTATACTAGCCTCATCCTCCTCAACCTCTATAACCCAAGCTGACACTAATGGGCAGTCCACCACAGCTGGTAGAGAGGCTTATTATGCCTCCTCGTCCAAAGATACTCCTGCCATAGCCCCCCCATCATGCATGGAGGCGTCAGCTGGATTATTTAAACACCGTGTCAGAAACTTGCATCTTGAGGATACACAGACATTATTTGATTCTGATGTTGGTTCTGAGGTAGAAGAAGGGAGTAACATGACCCTACAGAGAGGGGAGAAGACTGATAAACAACAAATTCGCAGTCATGTTCCCCCCAACCACAGCGTATTGCCAAGTTGGCTCCAGTGAAGAGTAAAGAGCAGCCACGCTATTCCATCAGACTTTGGAGTTGTTATCTCCCGGCCCACTTCCCACAGCTCAGCCACGTGGGCCTTTTTAGCACATGTGCAGCTGATCACACTGTTGCAAATTGCAATGTCTGCCGCATACAGATCGAGCGTGGAAAAAACACCAGCCACTTGGGTACCACATGCTTGACAAGGCACCACTCAGCCCATTAACAAGAGCACCTGAAAGTCACACACAAGGGACACAATTCTTCTCCTTCTCACTCCTCACCTTTCATGTTTACCTCTGCTATATCCCCCAACCTCTCAGTAACTTCCACTGACAAGGATGATGATATAGCAAATTGTGTCACAGGTCCTTGCAACACGTCTACCAGCAGCACACCACCAGCTGTTGAATATAGCAGGCAAATTTCTATGCCCCAGCTTCTGCAGCAGAAAAAAAATACACTCCCTGCCACCCACATGCTCAGCATCTAAATTCCAGCTTGTCCAAATTGCTAGCTTTACAACTCCTGCCTTTCCGTCTGGTGGATACTGCCCCCTTCTGTGAATTTGCAGAATGTGCTGTACCACAATGACAGGTCCCCAGTCGCTTTCTCTTTGCACATAAGGTCATTCCAGCTCTGTACCATCATGTGGAAGGAAATGTTTTGGGATCATTGGGCAAGGCAGTCAGCCGCTAGGTCTACATTACTGTTGACACGTGGTCCAGCAAGCATGCTCAATGATGATAGATTTGGTTCTCAGCACACTGGGTAACTCTTGCTTGCAACTAGGAAGAATGCAGGACAGGTCTCAGTGCTGGAGCTTGTTTTGCCGTCTCATCTCCATACAGCTGGTGGAAATGATGCAAGATCTGTCAGCTTCACCCCCTCCTCCTCCTCCATGACTTCCTCTGCTGGATTGTCCTATGAACCACCAGTACTCCCCTAAGCATCCAAAGGGCCACTCAACGAGTCAGGCTAAAAGATGCCATGCAGTGCTTCAGCTGGTCTGTATAGGGTACAGGAGCCACACCGGAGCAGAGATTCTTTCAGTTCTGTAGGGGCAGGCCCAGAGGTGGTTCACACCATAGAAGCCTGAACCAGGAATAGTGGTATGTGATAATGGCACTAACCTTCTTTCCGCTCTTCGATAGGGAAGGTTGACACATGTGCCATGCCTAGCACAATTTGTTGGAGTAGCATTTCTTAAACAGGTATCCAGGTTTGCAAGATCTTCTAAGGCAGGCCAGAAGAGTTTGCAGCCATTTCAGGCGGTCATACAAAGCCAGTGTTCGGTTGGCTGAAATTCAGCAGGAATCCCACCTGCCCATAAACCTCCTGATTTGTGACATGCCCACCAGGTGGAGCTCAACTTTGGCAATGCTGCAGAAGCTGCATATGCAGCAAAAGGCCATTGACAAGTACCTGTGTGAGTATGGCACAAGGACAGGCTTTTTTCCCCCATACCAATGGCTGCTGATAAAGGGTGCACTGTACTGTCATCCAGGGGTGTTGCTAGGTGGGAAAAAGACCAAGGGCTTCAGCCTGAAGGTAAATTTGATAACCCCTCCCACATTTTAAAGTAAGTCCAGCCCAAGCCTGGCATCAAAAGGGGGGGGGGGGTTTAGGCTCACTTGCTGGTTGCTGTCTGGCTGGGCTGTGGTCTGTTCCAGTGCCATCCGGCGGGCCTCGCTGAGTCTGGGCTGAGGGCTCACTTGAGCTGGCTGATCAGTGCCCATCAATGCAGAGTTACCAGTGCCAACTTTTCTGGCTCATCAGTGCCCATCAATGCAGCATTACCAGTGTCCATCAGTGCAGCCTGATCAGTGCCCATCAATGCAGCCTAATCAGTGCCCCTCAATGCAGCCACACCAGTGCCCATCAATGCAGCCTCACCAGTGCCCATCAATGCAGCCTCACCAGTGCCCATCAGTGCAGCCTCACCAGTGCGCATCAATACAACCACACCAGTGCCCATCTATGCAGTCTCATCAGTGCCCATCAATGCAGCCTGATAAGTGTCCATCAGCTCAGCCTCACCAGTGCCCATCAATGCATTTTCTTCCTCAAAGCCCAGGGCTGTCAGCTTCAAGATCCCAATGGCAGCGTCTGCATCATATGGCAGAAGATTATCTAGGAGCAAAAACAGACATGGAGAGCTCCGTTGACCAGCTGACATTTGTCAAAATGAATCAGTCCTGGATTAGCAGCAGCTATCAAGCCCCTGATGCTGATGTCGCTGATTTAGTGTTAATGGGAACTCAAATCTCTGCAAGACTGCCTAGGCTGCCTAGCTTTGTGGGTATTGATTTTATCTTGAAGTATTTTTTTTAGTATAGGTTTCATGGGCACAATTAATACCCAAGCACCAATCTTTCCACACCTGCTTGGCAGGTGCATCAAATTTCATTTTTTTTTTACAGCAAGGCCAGTTCTTCCTTTCATCTAGAAGGTTATGGGGTGAAGGAACCACCAACACCCAAAGACAAATTTTTCCTCAACTATTTGACAGGGGCATCAAATTTAAAAAAAATTGCAGCAAGATCAGTTCTTGCTTTCATCATGAATACTTATAGAAGTTTACAGTGTGAAGGCACCACCAACACCCAAAGAGCAATTTTTACGCAACTGTTTGGGGCATTCAATTTCAATTTTTTACAGCAAGGCCAATTCTTGCTTTTATCAAGAGTACCACTAGAAGATTACATGGTGAAGGCACCACCACCACCTAAAGACCAATTTTTACACAACTGTTTGACCAAAGCATCAAATTACAATTTTTACAGCATGGCCAATTCTTGCTTTCAACAAGAGTACCTCTAGAAGGTTATGGGGTGAAGGCACTGCTAACACCCAAAGCCCAACTTTTCCGCAACTGTTTGACAGGGGCATTACATTTCAATTCTTTACAGCAAAGCCAATTGCTGCTTTCATCAAGAGTATCTCTAGAAGGTTTCGGGGTGAAGGCACCACTAATACACAATGACCAATTTTTCCGCAACTGTTTGACCGGGTCATCAAATTATAATATTTTTACAGCAAGGCCAATTCTTGCTTTCAACAAGAATACTTCTAGAAGGTTACGGGATGAAGGCACCACCTACACCCAAAGACCAATTTTTCCGCAACTGTGTGACAGGGGCATCCAATTTCTTTTTTTTTTACAGCAACACCAATTCTTGCTTTCATCAGTAGTACCACTAGAATGTTACAGGGTGAAGGCCTCACCAACACCCAAAGACCAATTCTTCCGCAACTGTTTGACGGGGGGCATCAAATTACAATTTTTACAGCAAGGTCAATTCTTGCTTTCATCAAGAGTACCTCTATAGGGTTACAGCGTGAAGGCACCACCAGCACCTAAAGCCCAATTTTTCCACAACTGTTTGACAGGGGCATCACATTTAATTTTTTTACAGCATGGGCAATTCTTGCTTTCATCAAAAGTATCTCTAGAAGGTTGTGGGGTGAAGGCATCACCAACACCCAAAGACCAATTTTTCCATAACTGTTTGACCGAGGCATCAAATTTCGATTTTTTACAGCAAGGCCAATTCTTGCTTTCATCAAGAGTACCTCTATAGGGTTATGGTGTGAAGGCACCACCAACACCCAAAGACCAATTTTTCTTCAACAGTTTGACCGGGGCATCAAATTTACATTTTTTACTGTAAGGCCAATTCTTGCTTTCATTGAGAGTACCTCTAGAACAGGGGGGTCAAACTGGCGGCCCTCCAGCTGTTGCGAAACTACAAGTCCCATCATGCCTCTGCCTTTGGTAGTCATGCTTGTAACTGTCAGCCTTGCAATGCCTCATAGGATTTGTAGTTCCGCAACAGCTGGAGGGCTGCCAGTTTGACACCTGTGCTCTACAAGGTTATGGGGTGAAGGTGCCACCAACACCCAAAGACCAATTTTCCGCAACTGTGTGACATTGGCATCAAATTTACATTTTTTTTACAGCAAGACCAATTCTTGCTACCTGCCTGATCACAACAGTCCCCGGAATGTAATCGAGTTGTGCATGTGAGCAGCCCGCCCGATCCTGTGTCTAGATGACCAACTCTGGCATATGTGCAGGAGTGATGTCATCCCATGCCGGCCAATGAAGAGGCCCAAAAACTTGCACACAAGAGAAGATGCTGGCACCAGAAGGAGTGTTGAAAAGGTGAGTATCTCTGCCTCTAATTTTGCTTTAATCACTTAACCAATTCTGACACTTTTCACATACATGTAAAAATCGACTTCTTTTTGCTAGAAAATTACTGTCAGGGACGTGCTGGCCATGGCGCAGTGGCTGTCCAAAGACGCAAATACGCATGTGTGAACTCATAAGTGTCCATTGTGCTAGGCACACAAATGTGCGCCTGCACACAAATATTTGCGCACGTGCGCCAGTAACTGGCGTCTAAATGCCATATATAAGTGCAGCAGGTTCACTAGTACTTTACTGTCTGATCTGCAGATGACGTTACTTATAACGAAACTAGTAGTGTGGAGTTTGAGCTCAAGACACTACACTGTTTTTATACAGATCTGCTGACTTTTTATTGTATGTTTTTTTGGAACTTGCTATTTCATTAAACCCCATGATTTTACAGGCTTTTTTCCAACGCCTTGGTGTGAAAGGAGCCTAACTGCAACTCTCCTAAACAGACACATTGAATGTGCTGATACTTATGATACCATGTGTCCGGCACTTTTTGATTTACATTTATTTGGTTATACACCAATTTTCTTTTTTTTTTCTCTGCATTTATGGATTTTTTTTTTAGCATTTTTGTTATGTGTACACGTTTTGATTTTTGGGGTCTTTTACGTGAGCTTCTGTCTGGACGAACGATCTCCTGGGGCCCTCGATCTTTCTGAGGGTACTAGGTTTGTTTGTACCAATTTATCTGGTGGCATTACAGTTTTTATTGGTGGTTTTAGCTTTGCCCCCTCTTCCCCTTTATACTTGTCTCCTATGGGGTCTGTCTTCGAGTGCATTTTCTGGGGTTTTTAGTTTTGCACATGTGTATTGTTTTTACGATTTTTTTT
>BLSH010347284.1:80692-91897 GCA_018402905.1 Glandirana rugosa | reverse complement strand
ATTTCGTCGTTACTAGGTCTGACGTTATCAAACTATTGAGTCGGATTATCTTTCTGGAGGACTGCGCTCATTCCGCTGACTCTCGCCCGGTTGGCTATTGCCTGTGCACCAATCGGATTCCACTCCAAAACTTTTTAAAGCTGCTCATTCCGTGCAGAACTCATTTGCACGCAGCACTGTAACTTAATGGCTCCCGTTAAGCGATACATTTACATTTGCAGCTGTATCAGGGGGGTATGGCGCGTCCTGATAGTAAGCTAAGCCGCCAAGCAGGGAGACGGGCGGATATCGTCTGCAGCAGATGTTCAGCTTCTATTAGGCTGAGTTATCAAACTATTGCAGTCTGGATCATTGCTGCTTTAATTGCTGCTTGACTCAGGGTAGTTTTTTTTTTTTTTGCTTTGTGCGCGGATAATCTGCCGCAGTTTCTGCTCTCTCAGTCAATTTGCAAAAGCTGATGTACTGTGCAAAGCATGCAGAACTGGGTGGGGAGCCAGCAGAGGTCAGGCTGATAGAAGTATCAATGATCAACTGAGCCTTTGACCCCCAGGAGGGGTGGGGGAGGGGGGCTCTTTCTCAGATTAAGGGTCAGTGATATTTTAGTTTTTGGCTGGGCATGGTGGGCTGGGCCTTCTGCTGGTTTTGCATATGGCTTGGATCACCCTACCCAGGGGAGGGCTGGCAGCCTTGGGCCTGGGGGGGAAAGTCCAGTAAAGTGGCCCAATGAACCACCGAATCAGCTCACCATCCATGCCCACCTGGTTTTATAATAGATATTGATGTTATGAAGCAAGACAAATATGATACAATGTGGTAACATAATTTAATGTTAATAGCAACAAAGGAGGTGCAGCCTGATCAGTGCCCATCAATGCAGCCTCATCAGTGCCCATCAATGCAGCCTCACCAGTGCCCATTCAATGCAGCCTGCAATGCAGAAAGAGGAGAGCCGCCGGATTACAAAGAGCGGGGATCTCCTGCTTACCTGGCGCGGACGCTGTCATATGGATTCCTGCCTCCTGGACCGGCTCCTATAATAGACATCATCCATGGTAGGGCCAGCCCTGGGTGCCCCCCCCCTCTGCTTGCAGTTAGTTGGCGGCCGTGCCCCTGGCCCCTACTTCCTTCACAAAAAGAGAATATTGTCAGCGGGCAACGGCCGCCAGCCATTTCGATTGTAAGTTGGGGTGGCCTGGGGGGCAATTGCCACCCTGCCCCCTGGCCCAGCCCTCCCCTGAGCATATCACATTCCTGATGCGGGTGCTTTTTTCAAGGTGTGTTCCATTCTGTCTAGCCAGGCAGAAGCAGGGTTCTCAAAGAACTGTGTTTCGTTATTAGCTGCAACACAAAGTTTCGCCGGGTATAGCATTTCATATGTTACTTCATATTTTCTAAGGCGCTTTTTCATTTCTGTAAATTTTGCTCTTCTGTGCTGTACCTCAGCCAAGAAATCAGGATAGAACGATATGCGTGAATTATCAATTTTCATGAGGTCTCCCTTGGTCCTGGCTTGATATAACACTTCATCTCTGTCTTTGAAATTAAGCATCTTGAAAAGAAAAGTGCGTGTGGGTTCTCCTGGTCTAGGAGGCTTAGCAGGAACTCTATGGGCCCTTTCCACTGCAACATTTGTGAGAAGGAGCCAGCGCCAAATGTGTTAGTAAGCCAGTTTTCAATAAAAGCTACTGGATTTTTCCCCTCTGCCTTCTCAGGGATTCCCACCGTCCTTATATTGTTGCGTCTCAGTCTATTCTCTATGTCTTTCAGACGCGCCACATTCCCTGTGGTAATAGACTGTACATGGTGTAATTCCCTCTGCAATGGCGCCATTTCGTCCCCCAAGTTACTCATTCTGTCCTCTAAAGCTGTAGTGCGGTCGTGTAGTTTCTGCATGTCATGACGGACTCTATTCACCTCCATTTTTACCCCCTTGATTTCTGATGTTAACGCAGTGATCGCTGCGTTACATGATGTAACCACTGCCAATATGTCCCGCAGGGTAGGCTCAGGGGTGTCTCCCTCCCTCTCCCTCCCTGGTTATCATGGGGCCTAACTGCTGGGGCTGGGGTTTGAGCACTTACTGTGTCCCACATGACAAAATCTGTTGGATCTTCTGCCCAGGCAGTGTCCGGATTGCTATCTCCGTCCGAATCCATCGGTTCCACCTGTGTAGGTGCAGCTTTAGGAGGCACAACTTTATCAGGGGTCTTGGCAAATAGTTTCATCGCCGCTTCTTTGGTGGACCTCTGTGAACGGGCGCCATCTTCCCTCATGCTGCTTGGCTCTATCAATGATTCTTTCCCCCTGCGAGACATTCCAGAATGGCTGGATCGGTCACTGGAGCTTAGTGTCAGGAACACACTGAAGGCGAAAGTAGCAGGATTGGCCGTGTCAGGATAACTCGGACAGGATAATTGCAAGGATCAATGACGGAGCTGGTGCTCAGAGCGTCCTACTCCATGAGTTGCAAGCCATGCCCCATTGTTCCTGGGTTTAGATATGTTTTAACCAGTTCCCACACAGCCAATGGTTTTGTTATCCTGAGTGGATGTCATATGACGCCCTGTCAGGATGTGCTGACCGCGCAGCCATGGGGGTGCACAGTGGTGCAATCTGTCACCTGTCACTGCTGATACCATGTGACCTCCATGATTGGTAGGCAGGTCACATGACAGTTGTATACAATGGATGGCTTCCTTTCATGCCATCCATTGTATACAACTGTTTTTCTAGCTGTGAAAACAGACTGAATGAATCAATTTCTGTTTCAATAATTTTTATTTGAGTTTAACAAATAGTCAACATGCAATAGTTACACCCACGCAGGGGCTAGCATTGACAGTTATAACACAAGTTAGCCAAAAATAAACAGCCAAAAGAAGCAATATAAACATAAAGGTGAAAATGAGAACTAACACAGCAGCAAAAAATAGGCCTGTTTCATAAGGCCACCAGGGGTCCTGAGAAGGTTCCCCAAACCAATGGGGCATCCCCTGGTCCCACCAATACCCATACAGTGGTGCCATATACAGCCTATTCAGGTCTGAGGAGAGAGGCAAACTGGAACTCTGGAGAAAGTGAAGCAGAAAGGTGGCGCTAAAGAAAGACGGAGTGCGTACCTGACAGGAAAGGAGCCAAGGAAGGCTAAGGGAAGCCAGAAAGAAATAGGACCAGAGAGTTAGAGATAAAGAGAAGGAGGAACGGTAAGGGCTCGGGAGTATCGGGACTGTCCGTTATAGGTGACCTAAGCTGCCTGGAGGCAGAGTGGGAAAAGCATATGACAGCCATGGTTCCCAAATTTTAAAGAACTTAACATGGGAGTCGTTGCGGATGCTGGACACATGTTCATTAAGCATCAATGCGACCAAGAGATCTCTCACCCCCTGGAAGGAGACAGATTTTTTTTTTCCAGGCTTGGGCAATCGTTCTTTTGTCTGACAAAAATAAGAAAGAAGCAAGCTTCCGCTGATAAGCAGGCCTGGGATGGGACAATGCAGTAAGGCAAACTTGACTTCTTTTGGCATAGGGAAGTGAAATAAAGTAAATAAGAGACCAAATACATGGGACCAGAAACAAATTAGTCTAGGGCACATCCACCATGTATGTACTACATCACCCTGATGCCCACAGCCCCAGAAACAGCGCTCATTGGAGGATGGATTGGCATGGGCAATGCGGGTCAGAAACCAAAACCAATGTAAAAGCACCTTTTAAATGACTATTTGGCCACAGAAGACCAGACCCCACTCCAGTCAGTTAACTCTATCTCAGTTGCCAAGTCTCGTTCCCACTGAGCTACATAGGTGAGAGGATCCAAACAGTAGGGACAGTGCATTAACATACAATGTGCCATCCAAGCCTTGAGATCTTTAACGCTTTGTTAGGTCAGACAGTGTGCAAATTTAGTTTACAACTGATATTGAAGAGCAGCACGTAGGGACAGCGTTAATTATGGCATAATAAAGTAGGATTTTTCAACATGGGGACAAGTTGCAGAGCCCCCCCACCCCAAAACACCCAACCCCCCATGTTGAGGGCATGTGGCCTGGTATGGTCCAGGAGGGAGGAGTGCTCGCTCATCCCCCCCTTTCCTGGCAGGCAGCATGCCTGGATAAGGGTCTGGTATGGATTTTGTGGGGGATCCCACACAATTTTTTTTACACTCTTTAATTGGCAGCAATGGTATTGTATTGCCGTCAATTTAAATGTCAGTTCATGCATGTTTTTTCTTTAGAAATTTCATTTTTCCTGCAGCATGTTCTATACATGCTACAGATGCACCACTTTACAGGCAGACTAAGGGGACCCATAAGGCACTATATTTAAATGAATTTTTCATGTTTATTGTTGCACTTCAATCAATAAAATCACTGCTCCTGTATAAACAATCTTTTATAAAAAGATTTTTCCTGACGCCAACATGGCAGCATACTAGGGATAGAGCTCCACCTCTTGACCACTCCTTCAGGACCAGTGAATAGCATAAAAAAGGCATAGACACCCACCCATTCTTGTTTTTTTCCTCATACCTTCACGCACCAGTGAAGAGTAAGCAGTTCTATGTCCACACCTCTGCCTCAGAGCAGTAGCCGTCTGGGTTCAAGCCTCTCCCAGTGCGAAGACCCAGTGCTTGGGCTGCTAAATGTGCTGAATAGCCTGGGTGTCCCTTCTGTGGGTCTTTATGGGGCTCTCTGCAGTGTTTCCTCTTTAGTAATTAAATCTGCTTTTAAAAATTGGTGACTGCAGCACTTGTGGAATATGAAGGGGCCAGCTATGCTTTCTTTCTCTCTCTTGGCCCTTGTGCCATACAGGGTTAACATTACCTTTTGCCTATGTCTCCCTTTAGATCTTTTCACTGCCTTTGTAATTTGTTTTCTCTCCCCTCCAGCAGTGGCTCATTCCCATTTACATTACCCTGCCCAGCAGGATCTCTGTTCCTTGCTGCATGATGTGGCTTGGTATCCCCTTAGGGTGAACGCGACCACCCGGCTGTTTTTCTAGGCTGGGGGCGCACTCTCTGACATCATCAGACGGCGCCAACTCACGCATAAGCACTGGCCGGCCGGGAAGCTGGGCGCCATTTTGGATAAGGGCAAATTGTGTGCTTTTGCCATTAGTGCAGGAAAAAGTCCTGAAAGAGACTTTGTCTCTCTCCTGAGACAGTGTAATGGCTTCTTGAGGAATTGGTGGATGGGTTATGGTAGGACCCTTGAACATGGCTCCAGCCTGTGTCTCTTTTTGGTCCCTGCACAGACACACTTCCTCTGGTGCCCCCTGCTGCAGGTTTGGAACCTGTATACGTAGATATGTGTGTGTGTGTATGTATGTGTGTATATATATATGTATATGGGTGTATGTATGTATATATGTATATATAATAAAAGGAAAGGGGAATCCTTTTCTCCTATAACTACTCCTCCTTCTGACGCTTTTCAGCTATCCACATCTCAGCTGACCGTCCCATTTCGCAGTGTCTATGCCCAAGAGACTGGTGAGTAAAGACTGCATGGAGGAGTTTGCAGCTAACAGCTAATGCCAAATGTCTTTATTATTTATAAAGGTGGCAAACGATTCTGTTTTGAACTCACTTTAATTACCCTGGTCGGGTAGCCCCTCCTGGTTTGCTAGTCTAGCCACTAGAGGAGCAACCTGGTACCTTGGCATGTGGCGCTCAACCACTCAGTTCTGCTTCCCTGGCAAGGAGAGCAGCCTGCAGATAATAGTAGCTCCTCTTCACCAGAGGAAGACCAGAGCTGCTTGGTTTCAGCCTTTCCTTTATGGAACTGTGAATCCGGGCAGTCACGCAGGTCATTACATGGGTAAAAAGACAAAGTGATATTTACCCTTTCAAAACGGCAATCCGTTTTCCATTTAGGGAAGAGATTTAAAGGAATTGCAAAAGTCTGGAGAGAGTTTTTTCTTTGATTCTCTATGTAAGTTTTATCCTTATCCCGGTTATAGCATTACTAAGGTCCATGCCTATAGTAAAGACGGCTGTAGTCCAATAACAAAGTGGCCAAGGGGGGCCTGCCATCCAGAAGTGGCCCTTACCTTGTTGACTAGTGCTTTCAATTTCTGGTCCCCAGAATAGAGACAGCAGTTGGGGAGGAAATCCATAATTCTGATATCATTCAGGCCGTAGCCAAGTTAAACGTGTCAGCAAACTTTGCTTCAGAAGCGGTAATAGTCTCAACCAGGTGCCTGGCCAAGACAACACTATACTCGGTAGGGGGGCCCTATGGTTGGGACCCTGAGCTGCGTCTTGCTTAATAGAAATCAAAATGGGGGTAAGTCACTTCATGGCACACGATCTCTGTTTGGTAGGAAACTGGAGACAGCCATATCAGAAGTGACAGGGGGTAAGCCCAATCTGCTCCATTACACCAGAAGCAAAAAAAAAAAAAAGTGTTGATCCCAGCAGGTTCCGCTCCTCCAGGGGCTACCTTTCACAAAGCCCAGAAATGAAAGTCTTTGGGTAAACTGCAAGTACCCTCTAAGCCCTTTTGAGGAGCGCATGCCCAGACTCTTCAGGTAAGAGCCAGATGGCACTCTTCGGGGGTTTCCAGACAGCATGTTGTACACCTCCTGGAAGGAAGGTATCAGGCACGCATGGTCACTTCAGGAGATTCCTCACTGCTCCTCCTCCAGATCATTTCTCTCCCAGGGAGCTGCCAAATCCACCGTGTCAGCGGGTGGGCTGCTACAATACTTACAGGCACTTCAGGCTCAGGGGGTCATCATCCTGGTTCCATTCACATGAGAGATTGTAGGTTTTCTTTTTTATGGTTAGCAGGGGACAGGGGCTACAGTCCAGTTGCAGATCGGAGGAGGTTGAACCTTTTATAGCCTACCTTTTGGCCTACAAATATCTCTGGGAATGTTTGCAAGGGCCTCAGTGCCGTGTCAGTTCCACTCAGAGAACAGGGTCTCCTGGTTCACTACTACCTGGACGTCATTCTTCTTCTTGTATCCAGAGGACTGGAACAATTGATCCAAGAGGTCCTCATATATACCCCTCAGAGATAGGGCTGAGTTATCAATTTCCAAAAATTTCCAAAAAAATAAAAATTAGTAAGAAGCCACCTTTCTGCAACCCAACATTTAGTGTACTTGGGGGTACTCTGCGAGAAAAGCAGGGACAGTCAAAAAGAGAATTCTGAGGACAGATACCTCCTCTTGTTTGACAGCTGTCAGTGCTCTGGGCACAACGTCATCATGCAAGCCAGCCTGGAAGGCGCACTGAGAGAGACTGTTGTCAAGGCAAGAGGAGATTCCCAGCCAAGGAGGGTAGTCTTGAAAGTGTGGGAAGTTCAAACAGCCTTTTTAGCACTTTGGCCTTGCTTCACAGAATCAAGGGAAGTCCAGTCTTTTTGCAGTTGAGCAACAGGGCAGCAGTTGCATATATTCAGCTCCAGGGAGGCACTCCCAGCAATATGCTATTGAGAGAGGTGAAACCCATAGCGTCTGGAATGGAAGATCACCAGCAAATTCTGAAATCAGTTTTACCTACCAGCAGATTTTTTTTGAACAGACAATCGTGCAAGGTTCTCAGAGCACAACAAGTGGGTCTACGTCCCAGGTCTTCTTCGATCTGGCCCACCTTTGGGGCCTACCTCAGACAGAACTCTTTGCTTCCCACAGTAATCACAAACTTGGGGTATGTCTGATGTTGTTTCCACACCCCAAGGTGCGCTAGGCAGATGCTCTGGTCTCTCCTTGGGGCTGCAATCTAGCCTATATTTTCTTTTCCCAACATCTCTTAGGGTGAGATTCCTTTTGAGGCTGTCAAGGGAGAACACGGTTGTCATAGCCACTATTCCATATTGGCCACCAAGGCCTTGGTTTACCCTAGCCATTCACTTCAGGATACAGAAGGTAATTCCCCTCCAAATATATGCAGACCAGGGCTGCAAGCGGAGGCGCTAAAAGAGGAGGCTGGGGAACTCATGCTGCTCCAGAGTTGTTCCAGAGCAATCTCTACTTTTTTGGGTGCTAGAAGGCACTCTACTTACAACATCTATGCCTAAATCTGGAACAAGTTACGTTTTCTCGGTAAGGCAGAAAATTGATCCTACTGCCCCTCCAAGGACAGCTGTTCTATACTTCCTCTAGGCTGGATTGAACATTAGCCTTAGCCTACCTATCTTCATTGGGCTTGCAAGGGTCAACTATAGCGGTGATAACAAATTTAAATGTGCCAAGAAACCTTCAGTCTGCACTATTTTTGAAGGCAGTCGTAGGGTTCGGTCACCAAGAAGTCTTTTCCAGAGAGATCTTTGGGTGTTTCTGTATTTCCTGTCAGTTCAACCGTTTTCTCCAATAGAGCAGTGTTTGGTTCAAGTCTTTACCTGCAAGGCAGTATCTAGTGTAAGAACTTTAAGCAGAAGGTTGTCTGAGATTCAAGCTCTTAGAGCTTCAAAAAAAAAGACATTGTTTTCTTTCCAACAAGAGTAGAGTTGTGGCTTGTAGATCATCTTGTATCAAAGGTAGAAACAGCCCTCTATTTAACAGACATCTGGGCATTACCTAACTTCCCAGAATATCACACATTAAAGTCACAGGAACTGGACATTTTCAGAACTTTAAAGAAGTGCCTGTCCTGTGCTCCTTTCAGATCATCTAGTAAGCCTATTGTTGTTCCAGCTGGAAATCATCAAGGAAAAGAGGTCGCTGCATGGACCCTAGCAGGCTTGGTTGAGATAAGGGGTGAGGGGTCGTGAGCCTCCGTCGACGCGGCATGCTCTACCGGAGAGATTACAGCCTCATAGGCAGCCCATTCAAGAGCATTTATGGTATCCATGGAGGTATCATAGTCCTCCGAGCATACCTGCTCGACCATTAAGGAGTAGGCCCGGGAGCCATGTCATCAGGGGATGTTGGAGGAAGGACTATTCAGTCTTCTGTCCCATCCTATTTAAAGGATTGATTTGGCAAGTAGAAACCACCTTGTCAGTTAGTTATTTATCACTAGTATGCTGCTGTTGGCGTCAGTAAAACAGAAAATTGTATCAAATACTTACCGTAATTTTCCTTTCCTGACGCCAAACCGTGGCAGCATACGGGCCCACCCTGTGCGTTTCGGTATGTAGCTTGTTGCGAAGAATTGGGGGGGTGGCTAACTATGCCTTTTTTATGCTATTCACTGGTCCTGAGGGAGAGGTCAATAGGCGGAGCTCTATCACTAATATGCTGCCAAGATTTGGCATCAGGAAAGGAAAATTATGGTAAGTATTTGATACAATTTTCCATTTTTGCATTGATACATGTCCCCCAGGGTAGTACCCAGAACCCCATACACTTTTTATGGCCAATAACTTGCATATAAGCCTTCAAAATGGGGACTTTTGATTTTTCAAGTTTGGGTCCCATACCAGTACAGATCCGCGCTATAGCCGAAAGACAGCTACAGCGCGGATCTGAATTGCCAGGGGGATGTCCATGGACGTCCGCCCCTTTGCATGCTTCCTGTGCGCACTCACAGCTGGCGGCGGCGCATTCTCGCCGCCGCCATGCGCTGCATGGGCGTGCCCACGGGTCGGGCGGACTCGATGTCTGCTGGAGACCTGCGATCCCCTGTTAGATCGGCAGAATAGGGAACCACCAATGTAAACATGGCGATTCTCCATTCTGTGAAGGGGGACATAACAGATCTACTGAACCCTGTGATCGGGATCAGTTAGATCTGTTATGTCCCTGCCAGCCCATACAGTTAGAACACAGACAGGGAACACAGTTAACCCCTTCACAGCCGCATTAGTGTTAACCCCTTCACTGCCAATGTAATTTATACAGTAATCAGTGGCTATTTAAATTTCTGATCGCTGTATAAATGTTATTGGTCCCAAAAAAGTGTCAAAAATGTCCAACATGTTTGCTGCAATATCGCAGTCCCGCCATTACTAGTAAAAAAAATAATAAATAAATAAAAACGCCATAAATCAATTCCCATAGTTTGTAGACGCGATAACTTTTGCGCAAGCCAAGCAATATAGGCCAATTGCAAATTTTGTTTACCAAAAAAATATAGAAGAATATATATCAGCCTATACTGATGAATATTTTTTTTTCTTTTTTTGGGGGATATTTATTATAGCAAAAAGTAAAAAATATTGTTCTTTTTTCAAAATCGTCGCTCTTTGTTTATAGCGCAAAAAATAAAAACTGCAGAGGTGATCAAATACCACCAAAAGAAAGCTCTATTTGTGGGAAAAAAATGATAAAAATTTTGTTTGGGTACAGCATCGCACGACCGCGCAATTGTAATTCAAAATGCGACAGCGCAGAAAGCTGAAAATTGTTCTGTGTAGGAGGGGGGTTTAAGTGCCCAGTAAGCAAATGATTAATAGGATTCATCATTCGGGTCAGAACTTTTTCTCTGTCTGGGAGTTCTGGTGTGAACCGAAAAGGGGGGTGTTTGGCCCATCTCTAGTGCTTAGCAGAAATAAAAGAACCTCAGTGATACTAGTAGCTGTTCCCTTGTCCTTACACCAAGAATTAAAGAGACTTATACATGAACTTACAGTACCTCACAAAAGTGAGTACACCTCTCACATTTTTGTAAATATTCTATTATATCTTTTCATGTGACAACACTGAAGAAATTACATTTTGCTACAATGTAAAGTAGTGAGTGCACAGCTTGTATAACAGTGTAAATTTGCTGTCCCCTCAAAATAACTCAACACACAGCCATTAATGTCTAAACCACTGGCAACAAAATGAGTACACCCCTAAGTGAAAATATCCAAATGAGGCCCAATCAGCCATTTTTCCTCCCCGGTGTCATGTGACTCATTAGTGTTACAAAGTCTCAGTTGGTGTTATCGCTCTCACACTGGTCACTGGAAGTTCAACATGGCACCTCATGGCAAAGAACTCTCTGAGGCTCTGAAAAAAAGAATTGTTGCTCTACATAAAGATGGCCTAGGCTATAAGAAAATTGCCAAGACCCTGAAAGTGAGTTGCAGCACGGTGGCCAAGACCATACAGCGGTTTAACAGGACAGGTTCCACTCAGAACAGGCCTCGCCATGGTCGACCAAAGAAGTTGAGTGCACATGCTCAGCGTCATATCTAGTGGTTGTCTTTGGGAAATAGACCTATGAATGCTGTCAGCATTGCTGCAGAGGTTGAACTGTCCAATTGGGGGGTGGGGAAGTTGGAGACGTCGTTACGACCGTCGTGAGTATACAGATAAAGGGTTTCT
>BLSH010347284.1:58498-78006 GCA_018402905.1 Glandirana rugosa | reverse complement strand
ATATATATATATATATACTGTATACACACACACATGCACACAGGACTGTTTCCTTTCATACACTCTGTCTCTGATTGAAGCTTCCGACCAGGTCCTCTGAAGGCTGGAGGGGAGCTAGGGGGAGTCACTGCTCTGACTCATTACATTTCTGCTTGAGCTACTAAACACTGTAAACAATGGGCTTTTAACAACAGAATGTAAGAAGACACAAGGCAAATAAAAAAACATGTCTAAAGCTCTACCTGCTTGCTGTGTGTGACAATATATAATATTAATATATATATACTTTTTATATGCAGCATTTCAAATATACCTGACTATAACTGAAAGAGGAAAAAAGATTTTAAAATATTTTTTTTTATTTCAGACCATAATAAATAAAGAACATTTGTACAAAAGCCCTAATTCCTTTAATGGGGTCCTGGGAGGAAAAATAAGGGTTGCTATGAGATCTCCTTTACAAAGTACGGGGGTTTAACTCAGTCATTTGTAGGTCTATACATTTAATGACTTTACTGGAGGTTTTCATAAATGTCAGTTAGACAGTTCTGAAAATTTCAGATGACCAGTATTGTTACAAAGATAAAAATCTGACATTATGTTGATATTATATAATGGCAAAGATCGTCACATAGCAAGGAAGAAACACGTTCATATAAACACATAAGTTCCAAACTTTTTGTTTTAATTGTCAACCAACATTGCCAAATATATCTTGACAAGTTTATAAATTGTAGTTAAAGTGGATGTAAACCCACCACTCACCTAGTATAAACTAATGGCACCGTATTAATGTATATGTACATGTAAGCCTCCTGCATGTATCCCTACCTTGCAAATGTCACCCTTTTCAGCAGTAGTAACCTTGCAAAACACTGGAATCAGTGGGTGGGTTTCTTTGCTGGAGCTCGGTAGGTGGAGTTGTGATGTCACAAGACTCCCCATCCAGCTCTATACTGAGAGCTGGAGGAGATGGGAGGAGGGAGTGTGAAGCTCTGTATGCTCCATGCAGGTGATAAGGAAATGACCTGTCACTCACACAGCACTGGATGAATCAACTCCTTTTTCTCCCTTAGTCGGTCTTTTTCTTACTGAAAAAAGATAAGGGGATTAATCAGAGCTGGATTAACTCTTCGTGGCAAGACTGGGCACAGATGACATGACATCCTCTCCTGTACAAGGTAGAAGTCTCAAAAAATATTTTTTTTTTCAGGTTTACATCCACTTTAAGTGGCAGCCTGAATATTTTCATCTTTAAGGCTGGGTTCACACTAGTGCAAATTGGATGCGAGTTTCCCCGCATCCAATTAGCATGTCAGGAGACTGTGACCGGCTCTCAATGGAGCCGGTTCACACATCTCCGGGATGGCTGCGGAGCAGTTTGCAGAAGAGTCTTGTGCATCTTCTGGTCTGTTTCAGGTCTGAATTCAGACAAAAATTTGGGCCCGACTCATCCCTGAAAACGAAACGGAGAACAGGGACGTACCAGACCCCTGCTGTGAGCCACTCCGCACAGCAGTGTGAACCCAGCCTTACAGTCATCATCTTGTCCATAATTACTCTATTTGGTCTAAAACGATGTTAATGTCATCCAAGTCTATGGCTTTTACAATTTATTCTGCAGATTTACTTAATTACCTCCTGCTCTGCATCAATTATGGGTATAGGCTAGTGTATATGAAGGTTTTAAGTTTTTTTTTATTTTTTTCTATTGGTTGAACCAGATGGACTTGTGTCTTTTTTCAACTATGTAACTACCTGCCAGTCACCCTAAATTGGCAGTGCTCATCACCAGTGTTCCCCCACCATTCCAATAATCCCTGTAATTCCTATACAAGTTTTGACTTTTTGAAACTAAGTCAGTTAAAGTGAACATGTACTTTGCCTGTACTTTACTTCCAATTAAAATCAGCTAAGTAAATCCCAAGTGCTGTAAAATAACAGATGTGAAAAGGCTTATAGTTGATCACATCTCCCACAGAGTCAGAGCTATAGCTTTGCAATCAGCAGAAAGCATGAGCTATACTGATTACAGAACTATTGTTCTCACCGAGCAGGAGGTGTGGCAGACCTCTGCAGAGAGACCACTTCTTCACCACAGAGAACATGAGTTTTTCTTTCCAGCATCTTGGCAGAGGACAAGCTATTTATTTATGCTGTGGCTGCATTTAGAAAAAAAAATGACTGCAAGCAAAGCTTTTTGGTTTTGATGTACCTAGAATGTATTTAACTGATCTAAAGCTCAGTTGGGCCTCAAAACCTAACTCCAGTCAAAGCTTCTTTTTGAAACCTGTCACCTAATCAGGGAATTAAGGAAACATTCACCAGTGTAAAAACAGACAGCAGAAAATAAAATAAAAATATTTTAGTAGCTTTGGGAAGGCTAACCTAATTGTGTCCAGTTGGGGATATTTCACTACACTTCCTGTTTAGGTGATAGGATTAAAAGAGGAAATACTGACAGGAACCCTTCCCTTCTATTAAAGGACCAGAGAGGTTTGGGAGCAGTTAATGTGATCATGGGCTTTAAGGATGAAATATAGTCTTTTTTTTTGTAGACAATGCACCAAATACAGTTATGTGTAATGATGTCTATCTCAATAACTGCAGGTGGCTGCTTCTGGTAAAAATCTTCCCTGTAGTGCCTCCTTCACAGTACCTGGATACTGCTCTGAGTAGCTGTCTTCTGGTACTGTAAGAGTTAAAGTGTTTGTTAACCCAACACTTCATATTCCTGTTATGTGCCTGTGTTCTGTCAGAATCGGTGACCCATCAGATTATGTAACGGAATTGATGTTCCGTCGTGGCCATCTTTGTACACCCCGCATTTGTCCGAAGTAAGCCTACAGTCAGAAGTTGGCAAGCGGATATCTTTTTACATCCACCAAAGTCTTGCATTTCACACTTATTTTTACCAGTAAACTGAGCTTATATAGTGAAATACAGTATTTTGAAATCTGTGACATGGTTTTGATGTTGAATTTTAAAAGCAGTGGCAAGCCTGCTGATCTCACAGGTTTGCTAATCTGACAGAACACCGCTGCTTTTAAAATTCAACATCAAGTCTGATAGATTTCTAAATATTGTATTTCAAAATATAAGCTCAGTTCACTGGTAAAAATAAGTGTGAAATGCAAGACTTCGCTGGGTGGAAAAAAGATGTCGGCTTGCCGCCTTCTGACTGTAGCCTTACAGTGGACGTTGCAGGGTGTACCAAGATGGCCACGATGGAACGCCACTTCCTTTACCAAATCTGACGGGTTGACGAATCTGATGGAACACCTGCTGTACCATGTACTTGTTTGAGAAAGTATCCTTTTCTCTTTGTATTGCTTCCTTTATGTGAAATTCCTTGTGTTCATGTCAGTCCCCTTCCTTTCCTATTAAAAATTGACCACACTAAGCAGGAGAACACACCATAATCAGTTCTCTAGCTATGCTAGGAACTCCGCCTGCACTCCTCCAATGACCAGACTTGTCCTGACACGACCCCGCTGCACAGCCATTAAGTAGGAAGCTCAGTGTGCTGCTGCTTCTCCTTCCCCCAGCTCTTATGCAGATGAGAACAGAGAGAATGTGATTATTTTAAAGGGGGAAAAAGGGTATTTATAATTTTTTATAATATCTATGCAAAAATGTTTTGCTTTTCATTTCTATTTTAAACCAAAAGTGTTGTTATACAAGGTGATCGTTTGCAATCACTTTAACATCAGCTGCTGCTACTGAGAAAAGCTGTGCCACGCACCCATCCCCTTCTGCCCTCTCTGCCATTCATATTGCTCATATTACTATTGTCACACAATGCATCCCATTCTGTGAATGGGTGTTAGAGATCTTTTCATTCTACCGATCCTCCTCTTTTCACAGAACGCATTGTGGCAGTGTAGTAACACACGTAATATAAATTGTGGATAAGGCAGAAGGGCATGGGAGAGCAGTGCAACTTTTCTCAGCAGCAGTTGCGGCTGTTAACCACTTCAGCCCCAGAAGGATTTCCCACGTTAGAACCAGAGCACTTTTTGCGATTTGGCACTGCATCCCTTTAACTGACAATTGCGCGGACGTGCGATGTTGTATCCATAGAAATTTGTGTCCTTTTTTTTCCCACAAATAGAGCTTTCTTTTGGTGGTATTTGATCACCTCTGTGTAATTTCTGATCACTGCTATAAGCAAAAAAAGAGCAACAATTTTGCAAAAAAAAAAAAAAAAAATCAATATTTCTTACTTTTTGCTAAAATAAATATCCAAAAGAAAAATAAATAAATAAATAAATTCATTGGTTTTTGGCCGATTTATATTCTTCCTCAGATTTTTGGGAAAAAAAATCACAATCGGCATTTATTGGTTGGTTTGCGCAAAAGTTGCTGTTTTTACAATCCATGAGAATTAATTTCTGGCGTTTTTACATTTAGTTTTTACCTAGTAATGGTGGCGACCTGCGATTTTTATCGGGACTGTGATATTGGGGCGGACATGTCGGACATTTTTGACACTTTTTTGGGACCAATGACATTTATGCAGCGATCGGAAATTTACATATCCACTGATTATTGTGTAAATGTCATTGGCAGTGAAGGGGTTAACCTGCAGGGCGTGATCTAGGGGTTAACTGTGTTTACTAGGTGTGTTCTAACTGTGAGGGGGCTGGGCTATCAGGGGCATAAGAGATCTAAGGGATCCCAGTGACAGGGATCAGTAGATTCGCGGGACAGCAGCAGCAAATGTACACGAGCCGGTCGGGAACCAGTTAAACCATACAGCATTGGAAGACGCCTGCTCGGGGCAGTATTCAGCAGCTATGAAGGAGACACTGTATGGAAATTTGTTACCAGGAGCGACCACCTACAGGTAATGGGGTAGACACAATTTTACATAACTAATGTGTTTGGTACTGTATTCCAAAAAAAAGTAAAGCACTGAACACAGGTTAACAATAAAAAATTGGAATTCCATGCCATACTGACTAATTTTTAATATGCTCCCTCCCCCCCTCCTTACACCTTTGCTGACTAATTTGCGTAAGTAAGATATACAGTGGTACCTTGGTTCACGAACAGAAGAGTTCACAAAAATTTGCTTCGGTTCGTGAACTCCGCTTCGGTTCACGAACGCGATCTGCGGCCATTTTCCCTACTTTTCCCTGCTCTGGTGAGATTGCGGGTCACAGAGATACACTGAAAGTGTACAGTACTGTGAAGACACTTACAGTACAGTATTGAGAAGCTTTTTGGTGTGCTTTGTAGCACATACATACTGTACTGTAAATCCAGTATGACTCCAAAGAAAATGCAGAGCAAGCATGGTGGCAAGAAGAAAGTGCGGAAAGGTGACAGGAATATGCAAAGCACAAATGCAGGTGACAAGAATGCGCAAGGTTAGTGTTCTCTCTCTTCATACTGTACTGTACTTTTTTTCAAAGCTTTGTGGTTCAAAAACAAAAAAAAAGTTTAGAATGGATTAACCTGATTTACATTGAACCCTATGGGAAAATTTGCCTCGGTCGTGACCAGAGTCGATTTACAAATTAAGTTTGTGAGCCCAGGTACCACTGTATAGTATATACGTAGCTATTTTCAGCTTGCTCTAGTCCAAACATGTGATCCTGCTCCCCTGTATCAGCCAATAGGGGAGAGGAGGGATAGCCAACAACTGACAATGTCACTGCTCCCATGTATTCCCAGTCATTGTCCTCTCTCCCCTGCAGCCACCGCTGGCTGACACAGGGAAGATCATGTGCCTGGACCAGAGCGGCATGAAAATAGGTAAGTATGCACATCTTTCTTACACAGGTTAGTAAGCATAGAAGGAGTTTAAGGCCTCATACACACGGGCGTATCTTTAAAAATAAACAAAACGTCGGGCCCGACGTCAAGGAAAAAAAATCTGCGTTAGTGAGCGTAAGTGAGCGTCAGCGTCAATAGGCGTTTTTTTAAAAAAAATCATCCCTCTGCTATTTTTCAACCTAAAAATGTCGGCGTCAAAAAACGCCTGAAAACGCCGGTACAATATTAGTTGGCATTTGTTGGCGTTGGCGTCAAAAAATGCCAAAACGTTACAGCCTCAGAACGCGATGGCCGTGGGTTCTACTTTCAGCTCACTAACGCCGACGCCATCTACAGCTCAAAAACTTCAGTGTTTTTATGGGGCCATTGACTAACATGGAGAGCTGCAAAAAACGTCCGTGTGTATGAGGCCTTAAGATTAGTTCGGTATAGCCTGGAATTCCAGTTTAATGATAAATTCCAGGCTAAATACAATTTAATATATTATTTACGAAAATATTGTAATGTAATTGACCCATTTGTATTCAAATTAACTAACGTATTTCTCTACTTTTCTTCCATATTAGGAAGACGCTAACATGCTCTCCATTCACAGTTGCACATTACAACACTGAAGGTTACCTTTAAAAAACATTTATATTTGGCTAGTTGATGGCTGTTGTGGACAACTGCACTTTCAATATCACTTGTTGATTTACTAAATAGGTCCAAATAAGCTCAACAGTTATCCAATTAGACTAATTCAATAATAAAAGAAAAAATCTAAAGTGCCTTGTATTGTTTGGTACGGCACAGCTGTCTATATCAAATGTTTCTGAATCTATATAACCTGACAAAATGTAAATATTTAACAGATAGGAAGATCGGAAGTGCTATTTTTTTATGCTAGGCAACATATGTATTAATATTGATATCTGTGAAAGCTATCCTGTAAACAGTAAAAAAAATAAAAAAGGAGACTACATATATTTAAGGCTATGCACTGTTTTTCTAGTTAAATAAAATGGCATTCATTTAATAATTGATCTAATAGATTTAAATATTAAGTTTAATAATGGTAAAAAAAGGTCTAAATTCCATAGTTAATAATAGAAAAATGTATTCCCTTTTATCAAAACTTCAACCAAATTTTTCCTACAATAAAATATATATATATATTACATCAATGCAGAAAAATATTAAACCTTTAGATCTGTACTTAGAAAGAAAAAAATGGTAAATAGGTTTATTTCCCAAGTTAATTCTCCTTCAGTTTAATTGGTGAGTGTTCTTTCATATCAAATTCTGTATTCCTTACTCCCCTTATTAAATTCCGAAATACAAACCTTAAGCTAATCATACACAATATCTGCACATCTCATTTATATCACTGTATACAATATTAATTTAAGGGATATATTTTGAAAGCAGTGGATTTAAAGTTCACCAAACATTCTGTGCAGGTAAACCTTCCTGGTGTATGTGTTTTAAATTACAGCAATTGATTCACCAGCAGTGAATGTTTAACCAATGTAACATTCACTGCTTTATAAATATGCCCAGTCAGACCGACCCTTGCACTACATAGTTATTGGTAGTAGATTGTACTATCAGGTTGTATAGTAATGTATGTATGGCCATATAGTGCATGGTCATTTTTAGTGCAGACTAACTCATCTTGTTCACACGGATGTAAACTTGGATGCAAGTGAAACAGTGATAAACTGGCTTAGTCTGCATATGATGAATACGTTTTAAAATTTTACTGGGCAAAGGAGAGATTAAAATATTTGCATTCACCTCTTTAAGCAGAACTCCAGACAGCATCTCAAAAAATTAAATGTGCCCCCTCCTCTGGGATGTATGTACAGATCTTTTTTCCTAGAGAAAAAAAGGTCTAAATTCCATAGTTAATAATAGAAAAATGTTTTCCCTTTTATCAAAACTTCAACCAAAATTTTCCTACAATAAAATATATATATATTACATCAATGCAGAAAAATATTAAACCTTTAGATCTGTACTTAGACAGAAAAAATGGTAAATAGGTTTATTTCCCAAGTTATTTCTCCTTCAGTTTAATTGGTTGTATAGTAGTGTATGCATGGCCATATAGTGTAAACTTGGATGCAAGTGAAACAGCGAGAAACTGGCTTAGTCTGCATATGATGCATACATTTTAAAAATTTACTGGGCAAAGGAGGGATTAAAATATTTGCATTCACCTCTTTAAGCAGAACTCCAGACAGCATCTCAAAAAATTAAATGTGCCCCCTCCTCTGGGATGTATGTACAGATCTTTTTTTCTACAGAAGGGTTCTTACCAGAGAACACTGCTTATCTTAACCCATGGTCCTGTGAAAGCAAGAGGTCCAATCTTCTTCTCTCAGGAATGCAGTGAGCACTCCTCCTTCATATGCACAATGCAGGACTAGAAGTGGCAGTTGGAACTGCATTGTACCTAATGAGATCAAGATCAGTTAAAGATGGGCAAAGAAGAGCAGCTGCAGGAGACTGGTCGTTACGACTGGAATGGGCGGTGAGTACATGTTGGGAAAGGGCCAATTTATTTTTTTAAGAACCGCCTGAAGTTAGGCTTTAAGGCTTAAAGAGGTTGTGTGATGTTAACTGTAAATTTATTTTGACATTTTTGCAAAGCAAACGTTTTAATGGCTTCTATATTCTGCATTGTATAAATGTCAAACACTTATTAATAAGAAAGCAACATAATCTGACAATAAAGGATTCACTTCTTCTCACTAGCTTTTAGATGGCTCTCTAGCAATTACTTCTCTACAGGATCCGCCTTGTCTGTTGTTAGACCCCCTCCTTTTTACCCCACTGCTTATGTTAGGTTGTAAAACTGCCAGCTTCAGAGCTGTCCAAAATGGACATAGACACTACGGCGGAAACCCTGCAGCTCTGATTACATCATAACCCCCTTGCAATCAACTATGCATGTTTTCACAACTCTTCTAAGCTATGTATACTTGATTGAAATTTCCACTTTCATGGTGATATGTACCCATAAGTGATAATGATACAAAAAATAATAATAAAAGCAACTGCAATGTGCAGTTACATTCAGTTCATTGTACTTTTATTTTTGTAACATTCATAATCACTTATTACCATAAACCTCACTGACCTATCTTAACACGATTAAATGATTTGAAACCATTCAAGAAAAATCCACATCCAGATACATGCTTCTTCAGTGAGAATGGACTAGTCTCTGCTCTTAAACCACAAAATTACTGACCAAGAACTTTATGTGTCCAGTGGCACATAAATGTATTCAAATGTTTTTGCCTGGAATGTTCCTGTAATTGTTTATCCCCTATCAAACCTTGTTCAAAAGGGTTGATGTAGGGCAGCCAATGACTAGAATACAGGCCTCAACTGTCCATGACCTGCTGACAATAGAAGATTGTACATAGGTTTCTTGGTTGATTATCTGCATGAGCAACTCTCTACAGACATGTTGGGGTAGATTTTTAACACCACATTTCGGCTTTCATCCAAGAAAAGAACACTGAGAGAACTCATTTTGTCAGGTGTACAACAGGGCTCTGGGACTCCAGGTATTATTCCTACAGCCTTGACAATGCTCTGAATGGTTGCATGGTTTGAAGGTCTGACAACCTGTTGAGAAAAATAAAGCAAAAAGATCAGATGTATATCTGCTAGTGAAATTCCCATGCTCTTCAATAAAAAACTGTCTAACAATTGACTTCACTGAAGTGAGCAGTGAACAAATTGATGAACATCAGGCATCAAAGGTGTAATCATAAAATATTATATAAACAGTAACCATTGCAACTGCCTAAAAGATACTGCTACTTTGCCCATTTAGTGAAAAATGCAGTGTCCGTTGATAGCAACCCCTTCCCCTAGCAAGCTATACACACTCGTCGCCACTTCTCTGCTGTCTTCCCAACTCATCAAAACCCAGTTACTCTAATTGTGTGTGGCTTCTGGATATAGAAGAGGATGCTAGCAGCCAATCCCCAGACAGGAACACTGTCGCATGGGGAGGCCTTTCCCACCCAGAGTTCATTACCTGGGAAAGGGCAGTGATGTCATCCACTTGGATAAGCTTTGACACCATAGGGCATCAAAGCTTATCCAGAGTGGATTCCTGTCGCAATCAGCGAAGCAATGTGATTGTTTGAGGGACTTGGGCTATTAGCAGCTAGCAACCCTAAAGTGACAATGGGGTTTATTTACTAAAGGCAAATCCACTTTGCACTGCAAACGCACTTGGAAATGTACTTGAAAGTGCAGTTGCTGTAGATCCGAGGGGAACATGCAAGGAACATAAAAAACAGCATTTTTGCTTGTACATGGTTGGATGATATAATCAGCAGAGCTTCCCCTGATTTCAAATCTTCCCCTAAGATTTACAGTGACTGCACTTCCAAGTGAAAATGTCCAAATTTGGCCCAAAGTGTCAATATTTTTTGTGGCCACCATTTTTTTCCAGCACTGCCTTAACCCTCTTGGTGATGAAGTTCACTAGAGCTTCACATGTTGCCACTGGAGTCCTCTTCCACTCCTCCATGATGACACCACGGAGCTGGTGGATATTAGAGACCTTGCGCTCCTCCACCTTCCGTTTGACTGCCCCACAGATGCTCAATAGGGTTTAGGTCAGGAGTCATGCTTGGCCAGTCCATCACCTTTACCCTCAGCTTCTTTAGCAAGGCAGTGATCGTCTTGGAGGTTTGGGGTTGTTATCATGTTGGAATACTGCCCTGCGGCCCAGTCTCTGAAGGGAGGGGATCATACTCTGCTTCAGTATGTCACAGTACATGTTGGCATTCATGGTTCCCTCAATGAACTGTAGCTCCCCAGCACTGGCAGCACTCATGCAGCCCCAGACCAGGACACTCCCACCACCATGCTTGACTGTAAGCAAGACACGCTTGTCTTTGTACTCCTCACCTGGTTGCCATCACACACACTTGACACCATCTGAACCAAATAAGTTTATCTTGGCCTCATCAGACCACAGGACATGGTTCCAGTAATCCATGCCGTTAGTCTGCTTGGCTTCAGCAAACTGTTTGTGGGCTTTCTTGTGCATCATCTATAGAACAGGCTTCCTTCTGGGACAACAGCCATGCAGACCTATTTGATGCAGTGCGCGGCCTATGGTCTGAGCACTGACAGGCTGACCCCACACCCCTTCAACTTCTGCAGCAATGCTGGCAGCACTCATACGTCTATTTCCCAAAGACAACCTCTGGATATGACGCTGAGCACATGCACTCAACTCCTTTGGTCGACCATGGCAAGGCCTGTTCTGAGTGGAACCTGTCCTGTTAAACCGCTGTATGGTCTTGGCCACCATGCTGCAGCTCAGTTTCAGGGTCTTGGCAATCCTCTTATAGCCCTAGACCATCTTTATATAGAGCAGCAATTATTTTTTTTTCAGATCCTCAGAGAATTCTTTTCCATGAGGTGCCATATTAAACTTCCAGTGACCAGTATGAGAGAGTGAGAGTGATAACACCAAATTTAACACACCTGCTCCCCATTCACACCTGAGACCTTGTAACACTAACAAGCCACATGACACCAGGGAGGGAAAATGGCTTATTGGGCAAAAAATTTTACATTTTAACTTAGGGATTGTACTCACCTTTGTTGCCAGTGGTTTAGACACTGTGTGCAGTGTTAATTTTGGCAGCAAATATCGAATTAGTTTTAGTCTTAGTACTAAAATGGCATTTTAGTTTTAGTCCCATTTTAGTCTTCTGCAATTGTTTGTCTGGACCAGCTGTCTGTTGCAGACCGTGTCAATACTGACACGGTCTGCAACAGACAGCTGGTCCAGACAAGCTTGTTCATTGGGCCCAGTGAATGGCTACATGAGACGTTTACGAGTGGTCCCCGCCCATGGCCTGCCCCTATTTAGTATTCTCCCCTTCCTCTCATCTACACACTTGATAAAGGAGCGTGCTTGCTCCATACGGAGTTTGCGCATGCTCGGAAACGCGTTGTGTTCCTGGCCCTCGAGTGATGTCACTACAAACGCAGAAGTGCGGTCAAAGCTGGTCCCTTCGGCTCTCCCTCCCAGACACACAGCACAGGCAGCCGGCTTTGACTTAGGGTCTCCACAGGACTGTTCCCTCTCACACTGTCAGCGTGTTGGTTCACCAGAGAGGCTAATCTACATCTTAGGGAGCTGTTAGTTCCTTATTTACATGTAAGTGTTTTTAGCTTGTTCTATGGATAATAAAATCATGTTACTGAGTGGTGCTTCTCTGTGCTTCTTTCCTTCACATGACCTTTTGAGCTGATTTCACTCAAGAGAGAAGCTTTCATTGCCTACAGTAGTGATCCGTTTAACCCTTCATTTCCTGGTACTGATTTGATATATCATCCTGTATGCCGTGGACCAGAAGTACTGTGTTTTTTTACCACCATTTCTTGTTTATCCTGGTGGCGCTTGCAATCACCCTGTTACTCTGGGAAAGCTGTCCACAAGGTTTAGGAGTGTGTCTATAGGAATGTTTGACAATTCTTCCAGAAGCACATTTGTGGGGTCAGGCACTGATGTGGACGAGAAGACCTGGCTCGCAGTCTCCACTCTAATTCATCCCAAAGGTGTTCTATCGGTTTGAGATTAGGACTCTGTGCAAGCCAGTCAAGTTCCTCCTCCCCAAACTCGCTCATCCATGTCTTTATGGATCTTGCTTTGTGCACTGATGTGCAGTCATGTTGGAACAGGAAGGGGCCATCTCCAAACTGTTCCCACAAAGTTGGGAGCATGAAATTGTCCAAAATGGCTTGCTATGCTGACACCTTAAGAGTTCCCTTTACTAGGCCTAAGGGGCCAAATTCAACCCCTGAAAAACAACCCCACACCATAGTCCCCCCTCCACCAAATTATTTGGACCAGTGCACGAAGCAAGATCCATAAAGACATGGATGAGCAACTTTGGGGTGGAGGAAGTTGACTGGCCTTCACAGAGTCATGGTCTCAACCCGATCTTTGGGATGAATTAGAGTGGACACTGCAAGCCAGGCCTTCTCGTCCAACATCTGTGCCTAACCTCACAAATGCGCTTCTGGAAGAACGGTCAAACATTCCCATAGACACACTCCTAAACCTTGTGTACAGCCTTCCCAGAAGAGTTGAAGCTGTTATAGCTGCAAAAGGTGGGCCAACTCAATATTGAACCCTATAGCCTAAGACTGGGATTCCATTAAAGTTCATGTGAGTGTAAAGATGGGTGTCACAATACTTTTGGTAATATAGTGTATATATAGTTCCTCTTAACTTTAAGAACAAAGGGTCTCAGTGGTAGCTAAACTATTCCTGGGTCCCGATCCATCTCCACCACTGACAGCTGCAAAACAATGACATGGGCAGGGTAGTCTTACATTTTTGTCATGTTTATGACTGTTAGAGACACAGAGACCCCATGAACCCTTTTTGTTTCTTCACAGAAGGAGGTTATTGAATTTCCACAATTTTACAGAGGGCATGTTATATGGCCAGCTATCTGAACAGAGTTCTTAACATTTACTGATTTTCCAGAATCACATGAAAAATAACAATACTGAATTCCCATGAAGCTGGTTTTAAAAGGGGGAAGTCTCAGGCCTCATTCAAACATCTAGAAGCAGAATGAGTGCATCTATAGGAGGACATCTGTCCCTAATCGCAGGTAACCACTGGATGTGAGCATACTGAACATGCAATAAAATGCAATACCTGGTATCCCAGCTGCAGGTAAACTTGCAGCACCATGGTCGCTTAGGACGTGTGAATGAGCCCTTATTATTAACCCACTTGAGTCATGTATTCTATTAATTTCTATTGTTTCAGTGGAAGAGACGCACAGTAGCGGTTAGTGAACAATGCCTAGTAGCAGTTAGGCAGTTGAAGCAGAAACTCGGTAAAGGCACAATCATAGGTCTGCACTACTATGTCATTTTATTCCCAGGGAAGCAATTATCAGACAGTCTTTAAAAATTATTTTTATCCCTCAACAGTTTTTGAAAGCTCACAGTTAATAAAATCTCCTTTTAAATTCCATCAAGAATACAAGTCCCTCAAGCGGTCTAAGCCTTGTATAGAAATGTGCATATATATAAATATATGTATAATACAGAAGAAGCCCCCTGAGACATACATGAATCTACTTACAAGAACAAAGCACATCTTGTGCCAAAAAATGACACCAACACACAAAATGTCTGTTATGTGTTAAAGTAGCAAAAGCCTGATGGTATGTCATCTATGGACAGTTCGTCTGAAATCTGGAAGTACATGACATTTGTTTTAATTGCCAAATCTACATCTATGTCTCAACATCCTACTCGAAAATAGTTAATCTGTAATTACATTTGTATGTAATTTTTATACAATATATATAGTAGGATAATGAAAATTATACTGTAGAAATAAGGAAAAAATGAATAATATATACCAATGCTATGCATGCAAATTTGTATTTTAAATTGCTAAATGGCATATGTAGCAGTTATATACGTTGCAGAAACTTTTTTAGCAAACGTAAAGCTTCCATTCAAAACAGACACGGTAAACAAAATTTTGATGCTTTTATCTTTTCCTAGGTAATGTCTAATAGATAGTAGCCACAAGGTGGCACTGTTCTACATCCAGAAAAGCTTCTAAGCATTATTTTACAGACGCTCTGATAGATCTATGCTCTAAATCAGGGGTCTGCAAACTACGACTCGTGGGCCACATGCAGCCCACTAGGAGGTTTTAGCCAGGCCGCAGGTAGGATGAGACTCGGTGCACAGACTGAATATTAAGATATAACTGCATTTTATGTTTTCAACCACTTTAAATGGGTAATTTGTGCCAAGCTGGCTCACAGGAAACATGCAATTCAGTTTTAAAAGAGGAGGAACTAATGGTGGGGATATTCCCATCTGGTCACCTCAATAGATATGGAGATATACTCCATTTGTAACCGCTTATTACCTAGACCAAGTTAGGGGTAACCCCCCTCTCTAAGTTTATACGGTCCAACAGTGATATTTTTTCTTTATATTCTTGTTCACTTTGGGTCAACATGTAAAATCTCATTATCCAAAAGTCATATGTTATTGTAACTAGTAAGAACATGAGAATGTATGTTCCAGATTTTTATTGGTGAACAAATAAATAAATACATATTCAACCTTAAAGAGGAAGAACTAAACCCTCCTCTCCTTTTCAGCAAAGGAAGCTGCCATCTTACCCTGTTTGACCTGATGCTGCCATGGTGCTGCACACGTGATCAGAACATTTGATGGGTTGGAAGTTCAGTTAAGAGCATAAGCCTCAAATGTATTTAATTTCTTTTGAAAAACATTTTCAGCACATTTGTTTGCTTTTCTAGTTGTTAGTGGGGTCAAATCAATATGCAAACAAAAGCCATTCTAGATATGACTGTTTTTTGTTCAGCAAAAATCCTACATTTTACAATGGGCATGACCTAGGTGCAAAAGAAACCTTTTATTACATCTGAGATTACATTTAAGTATCAGATTTGGAAAAAATGTAAGGGCTTTTGAGCAAAATTACTACTGACTCAATGATGGCAAGTTCTGATGCTGTGGTGAATGATTTTTCAGAATTTCCATATGAAAGTTTGAATGAAAATTCTGCTGGAGTATGGTCAGCTGGAGTATGGTCAAGGTGAGTTCCCCTTTACTAAAAACTGCCTGTGCATGTAAGGGGCACCTGTAGATAAAAATAAACTGTGCGGTTTTAATCAAAGTATAATAATGCCATTGCTATAGGTGAAGGCCATTTACGTTCCTCTCGAAGCCTTATTGTAAAACAGAGATGGCATCATCCCACTCTGCCTTGTTGCTAGGACATGGAAAGACACTCCCAGCCAATTCAAACCTCATCATATGTGCTCTCTATCCACTGTCATAGTAGCTCTAAGATAATAAATGCTATGACAGATGAGATAGTGGACCACATGTATGTGGGTGTGTGTTTGTGAGCCTGCTCCTGTGATGGTGAGCAGTAATGGCTGGGATTGTCCTAGCAACATTCCAGCAACAAGGAAGGATGGAGGAGATGCTATCTTTGGGAGTCTTTTGGCCAGCCTTCTGGAGGAACATAAATAGCCTACACCGATAGCAGGGGTATAATCCAACTTTGGTCAAAGCTGCCCCGGTTGTTTTTATCTACAGGCACCCCTTACATGCATTGACAGTTTTTTGGTAGGTGAACTAACCCTTTAACACAAAGGTACTTATCACTATCTGATATTCTCTCTAATCTGATTTTAACTTTAATCTAGTGTGGGGCAGGTTTATATAAATACAGCTTTAAGGTAATTATATTAGCTTAATTTAACTTCTGAAAGAATCCATAAATTAGCTACATGTTGTTTTTACATATAGGTACATGGCTAGAGATCCTCTAGGAGGAAAGCTGATCTCTGTGGCTAAATCAGACATCAGAGACAACATTTCACACCATTCAGTTCTGGTCAGTATAACTGTCATCTCTTGTAACCATCCTAGTTCTTCCTTGAATTTTATAGGTTTCCCACTGTTTATTAGGCCTCACGCTCTCTGACGCCTAGAGGCTTCCAAACCCTCTAGCATAAAATCCTAGGCACTTTCCCACGCCAGGGGAGCCATAGGTGGCATGTACAGCCACTCATACAAGTTAATGGCTGAACCTAGCCACAGTTCTGTAAATATAGATGGCTTCACGCATGCAAGTACAGGGTATTTCCCCAAATGTGAAAGCATCACAATTGGGTAAATACGCAATATGGGCCTATGCCAGTAAATGCTAATGCTATTTGTGTTTTCACTAGTATGACCATTCACTTGTAAGGGCGGCTGTATGTGGCATATTCAGCTTCCCGAAAGGGTCAGGGATTTTGCACTAGAATATTTTGCTGCCTCTAGATGTCCGTGTGCATGGGGCCTCCTATGCTAGCATGTAGAAAAACATCTATTATATATCAGTGTGTTGCTTTTTTCCCCTAATAGCATGGAAATTAACTTATACAAATGGATTCTGGAGGCTCCATTCACACTTCTGTGACATCCACTGTTTGCATGTTCACCAAAACTAGTCACATTTTTTGGCATTCACATCAGATCTAGTTTTCCTATTCTTAAATAGGAAATCCAGGTCTTCATAACATTTTTCATGTAACTACAGTCTAAGTTACATTCTAGGCTGTTTAAACGTTTATATATGTTTATATGTGTCAGGGCTGGGCTTAGCTCTCCCTTCTCAGAGCAAGCTGCTCAGCTGAGGGTTAATTGCCAGTCTCAGCTTCAACTATGTCTTATCTGATGACCATATCATGCCTCGTTAAGCCAGCTCTGCTGCTATATAAACTGCCTGGATCAGATCGCAGATGCCTTTGTCTTGGTCAACATCTCTGGATAAATCTCTGCTGTGTTTTCCTGTGAATCACTTTTGCCTGTTTGACATTCCTTTTGGTATCTGGATTAAAGACTATGCTCGGCTGACTTCCCTTCTGGCTCCTGAACCCGCATGGTGTTTGTTTGACCTATCTGATCTCTGGATCCCTGTTTGCTGGCTTGCTCCAACCATCCGCTCTGGCTACCGAACCTTGGCTATGTTTTGACTTAGTTTGCTCTGTTGGTTCTATTTACCATTTTTATTAAATAGTGTGATATTTACTGCACCTCTGTCTCAGTCTGATTCGTGGTTTCTGACAGTAGGTGAAGTCCATGAATTCAGAAGATGCAGTCAATCCACTTGCTGGTAATATTTTTTCCACATTGGATGTGCAAGATAACTGCATGGATCAGTTTGCCATAGCGGTACAGACACTCCTGAATCACACTGCTCACTTGATTCCTCCTATGGTGGCTGTTCCAGTACAACCTGTGTTGCAGGCCATTCTTGCTGATGCTCAAGTCTCTGTGCAGGCACCTGCCTCAAATATTACCTCTATAGGGGGTATGTCTGGTTCTGCTCCATTTCCCCACCGATTTGGGAGTGATCCAGTTCAATGCAGAGGGTTTCTTAACCAGGTTGGGATATACTCAACCACGGACAGAAGCAAAGTAGGCTTTGTGATTTCTTTGCTTTCTGACAGAGCCTTGGTCTGGGCAAACCCTCTATGGGAGACATAAAAACCTGTTGTCCAGAGTTACCCAGAGTTTGTGACCTCCTTCAAAAGGGTATTTGACATTCCTGTGCGCTCCAATACTGCTGCCAAAAGCCTCATGCCTATGAAGCAGGGTACGAGAACAGTCGTCTCCTGCTGGTGCTGGCTTCTTTTTTGTGAAAAAGAAGAGTGGCGAACTGAGACCTTGTATCGATTATAGGGGTCTCAATCGCTTCACGATTAAGAATGCTTATCTAATTCCATTGATTACGGAGTTATTTGACCGCCTCAAGGGAGCAACGGTTTTTAAAAGTTTGATCTGAGAGGGGCATACAATCTCATGAGAATCAAGGAGGGCTATGAGTGAAAAACTGCGTTTAATACCATGACAGGCCATTATGAATACCTTGTAATGCTGTTTGGTCTTTGCAGTGCTCCGGCAGTTTTTCAGGAATTCATCAACTATGTCCTCCGAGATATGCTGCAGCAATGTGTGGTGGTTTATCTTGATGATATCCTCATATATTCCAAGTCCCCAAAGAGCCACCACATAGATGTCTGTAGTGTGCTTCAGAGGCTGAGAGATAATAACTTGTATTGTAAATTGAAAAAGTGTGAGTTCCATCGTGAACAGGTTAAATTCCTTATATCATTTCCACTGCTGGTTTTTCGATGGAAGCTATCAGCAGTTCTACAGTGGCCCCGACCAGTGGGTTTACGTCCACCACAACGTTTTCTTGGCTTTGCCAATTATTATGGGAAGTTTATTCGTAACTTATCGTCTCTGGTCAAACCCCTAACTGATATGACCAGAAAGAACGGTAACCCACAGAATTGGTCTCCGGAGTCCATTAAGGCCTTTGAAAGTCTCAAGGCTGCCTTTGTTTCCACCCCTGTGTTGGCACATCTGGATCCTACGTTACCCTTCATCCTTGAGGTTGATGCATCTGAGACTGGAGTTGGTGCCCTTCTGTCCCAACGTCCCACCTCTGAGAACGTTATGCATCCTTGTGGCTACTTTTCCAAGAAGTTGTCTCCTGTAGAATGCAATTAGGAGATTGGAGACAGAGTTGTTAGCGATCATTTTAGCCCTTAAAGAATGGAGGCATCTCCTCGAGGGTACCACTGTTCCAGTTCTCATTTTGACTGACCACAAGAATATCACATTCTTGTCTGAGGCTAAACGCCTCTCCCCCAGGAGGGCACCATGGGCTCTGTTCTTGTCAAGCTTCTCATTCCTACCCAGTACTAAGAATGTAAAAGAATCATGACCCATCCTTACTCTTCGAACTGTTCTTGTCTCGGGTACCACGGGAGGACCCCCTCTCCGCAAATCGGAGTCTGTTCTTACACTATAAGAACACCAGTCAGTTTTACTCTTGACCTTGTCACCATGGGAGCTCCTCTACGGAGGTAAGAAATTCCCGATTTTACTAGCGATTGTTGAGACAGAGGTTAGAGGATTAACGTAAGATGTCCTCTGTTGAAGAACCTTTTCATCGGTGTTCCTACGTATTGCAAGAGTCTCCACCCTGCAACCCTGTCTTCCCGTGGTTGAGGTCAGAGTCTACGTAGTTGGAGTTCCTACTTCCCATTGCATCCTAGGTCTACACGGTTGTGTCCCCACCTTTGTTTCCGTCGGAACTCTGA
>BLSH010347284.1:38587-50965 GCA_018402905.1 Glandirana rugosa | reverse complement strand
CCTACTCAAAAACTTGCTGGGAACCTTTAGACTTGCAAGTATAGTCAGATGAAGGAAAACTTCAAACAAGCTGAATGGCTCTGGCGAGGCAGCTTTCACACAGCATGGCTTCTCTTGATGGACACCCAACAGTAGTTCAAACCACAGAAATACAGAAAGGAGTGCCAGACCAAAACAGCATAAAAGAGTACAAGATATAATTAATTGCTCTTAAAAAAACAGCCTATGCGTTTCAGGGACAACATCATCCCCTTTCATCAGGGCTCAACACAGGATGAAATTTTGATGGACTGAGAGAAAACTGTGACTTCACAGGTCTATAGTAGAACTAGTACTGGACTTGCCACATGGAGGAACAGCTTGACAGTGGATGCTGAGCAGCAATTGAAATCATGAAAACCTTTAACATAATTTATTTCTGTATTTCTGTATAAGTTTCTGAACTGAACAATTGTCAATAGTACCTGTACACTGACAGGTAGTTGTATTCAAAAGAATAGGCAGGATCTGGATTTTGCAAAGGCATTCAATACAGTTCCCCATAAACGTTTACTATACAAACTAACTCAGCATGAACCATAGGGTGAGTACCTGGATTGAAAACTGGCTATGGGGGCGAGTCCAGAGGGTGGTGATAAATGGGGAGTACTCTGAATGGTCTGGTATGGAAAGTGGGGTCCCCCAGGGTTCTGTCCTGGGACCAATCCTATTTAATTTATTCATAAATGACCTGGAGGATGGGATAAACAGCTCAATCTCAGTATTTGCGGACGATACAAAGCTAAGCAGGGCAATAACTTCTATACAGGATGTAAATACCTTGCAAGAAGATCTAAAGAAATTAATGAGGTGGGCAACTACTTGGCAAATGAGGTTTAATGTTGGAAAATGTAAAATAATGTATTTGGGTGTTAAAATTTGAATGAAGTTTACTCGCTAGGAGGAGAACCTCTGGGACAATCTAGGATGGAAAAGGACCTGGGGGTCCTAGTAGATGACAGGCTCAGCAATGGCATGAAATGCCAAGCTGCTGCAAGCAAAGCAAACAGAATATTGGCATGCATTAAAAAGGAGATTAACTCCAGAGATAAAACGATAATTCTCCCAATATACAAGACTCTGGTCCGGCCGCATCTTGAGTATGCCGTCCAATTCTGAGCACCAGTCCTCAGGAGGGATGTGCTAGAGCTGGAGAGGGTCCGGAGAAGGGCAACAAAGCTAATAAAGGGACTGAATAAGGAACAATGTTTTTTAATGAACCCTGTGTAGCTCAGAGGACTTTCAAGGTTCCAATAAAGTCTAATACATTAAATAAAAAAATCTGATGTTTTATTAATATACAAACATTAAAACTGTTTCTACATAAAAATACACATACATTTTGTAAGATCATTAATATATCATTATCAAAATATTATTATCCCCGTTTGTTCAATGGCTGAATGACACAAATTTGGGTAGGTTTGGTTGGTGTCATTCAGCCATTGATCAAAGGGGGATAATAATATTATGATATATTAATTATCTTACAAAATGGATGTGCTTGTTAATATTTGCATTGTATGTGCATTATATTTTCCGAAACCTTTGTATTATATGTTTACTATGTTTCTCTTTATCTATAGTCAGCTCCAAATAAGTCTCCTGAGGAAGCCTTAATTGTGGGTGAAACATATCGAGCCTGGTTTAGCTGAATTTCTGTATGTCTAATTTCTTTATGAGGATGTTGCAATATTTTTATGTAGAAACAATTTTCATGTTTGTATATTAATAAAACATGAGATTTTTTATTTAATGTATTTGACTTTATTGGCACCTTGAAAGTTCTCTGAGCCACACAGGGTTCATTAAAAAACGTTGTTCCTTATTCTATTTCATAAGGATGTGGTGCCATTTGGGCCCCCCCTCTTGCTCATTTATACATTAATAAAGCGACTGGAGGATCTCAACTATGGAGAAAGACTACAAGCATTGAACTTATTCTCTCTGGAGAGGAGATGCTTGAGAGGGGATATGATTTAAATGTGCAAATACTGTACTGGTGATCCCACAATAGGGAAAAGGCTTTTCCGTGAAAGGGAATTTAAAAAGACATGCGGCCATTCGCTGAAATTAGAAGAGAAGCGGTTTAACCTTAAACTGCGTAGAGGGTTCTTTACTGTACGAGTGGTAAGGATGTGGAATTCTCTTTCACAAGCAGTGGTTTTAGCGGGAAGCATCGATAATTTAAAAAAAATATTAGATTAACGACCACAACATGCAAGGGTACACAATGTACTATTAACATATAAGCACACACACAGGTTGGACTGGATTGACTTGTGTCTTTTTCCAACCTTACCAACCATGCAATTATGTAATCTAGTGACATAAAGGTTAATGCAGAGGTCTCCAAACTTTTGAAACAAAGGGCCAGTTTACTGCCCTTTAAACTTAGGGGGGCCGGACTGTGGCCAGTGGGAGTAGAAAATATTCTGGCATCGGTGGGAGTAAACCATGCCATGGGCTTAGTGGTCAGTGGGAGTAAAAAAATGCCATAATTAGTGTCAGTGGGAGAAATAGTGTTCCATAATTGGTGTCAGTGGGATAATTAGTTCCCCATCTCTTGTGTCAGTGGGAGGAAAAGTACCTCATCGTTAGTGTCATTGGGAGGAATAGTGCCCCGTCTTTGGTGTCAGTGGAAGGAATAGTGCCCCAATGGCTGGATAAAGGCAAGCAAATGGCCACATTCGGCCCGTGGGCAGTTTGGAGACCCCTGCTTTAATGCATTTTAGTTGAGGAACAAGCAGCGAGGTGAGAATAAGAGGGTAAATGTCACTTGAAGTCCTTTAGTACCGTATATAACTAGTAGATCATCAGTGAACGCTCCCCATTTTACATACATTAAGCCCTCAATGACTTTTCCCCAATGTATGTGAATTAACCCCACATTGACCTCTTTCCATAGAATGTGCTGTTAATCCTGAATCACCAGGCTCCATACTATGTGGTTTGAGCTCCTAATGACCTGTTTCTACTGTATGTACATTAAAACAGATCTTCACTCAAAAAGTGAGCTACTGCTGGTTTGCTGCCCTTGCCCCCCCCCCCCCCCATCACACGTCCCAGGAGGCTGCAGGATCATCCCCAGTGCACCACATGAGCTTGCACATGTGCGGAAGCCACAGTCAGCCACAGCCAGCTCCTATGTCCAAAATGGCACTGCCGGGGAACTGCAGTGGTAACAAGAACTGACTGAAGGAAAACATTGCTGGACCCCAGGGATTTTAAAAAGTCAGCAGCTACAGTGTTTGTTTAGTTCTACTTTAATTACTTTGGCATAACTTTGACACAATTGGCCAGCTAAACCATGTATTCCAATGTATGTGAACAAAAAAATCCCTGTTCTTGTGCAAAATTTGCTAGAAAGAGTGTAAAGCAGTATGCTGAGGGTTCTTCACATTAAGATCATCACAGGGGACAAGGGGGGACTCTTTATGTCTGGAGGAAAAAAGATTTCATCTTTAAATACGGAAAGGCTTCTTCATAGTAAGAGCTGTGAAAATGTGGACTAGACTCCCTCAAGAGCTGGCTCTGGTCAGCTCAGTAGATTGTTTTTTAAAAAAGGCCTGTATTCTTTCCTAAATGCACACAATATAACTGGATACTAATATATATAGGTAAAGTTGATTCAGGGAAAATCTGATTGCCTCTTGGGGGATCAGGAAGGATTTTTTCCCCTACTGGAGCAAATTGGAACATGCTTAATTGTTTTTTTTTTTGCCTTCCTCTGAATCAACGGCAGGCATTGGATATTGTATATGGAGGTTTTCTATTTTATTTTATTTTTTTATGTTTATTGAACTGGATGGACTTGTGTCTTTTTCCAACCAGATTAACTATGTAACCGTCCAGAATTTTTCGTGTTAACATGTGGTCACCTCCCTTTGGCGTACACAGTATATATTTATAAGCTATTTGGATTTGAGAACAGGTATAACTTATTTCTTTATTCTCCCAGTGCACTAGTCCATACATTAAAGTGGAACGCCAGACTTTCTATAAGTGAAAGGTAGCAAGAAGGGGGTTCTAGCATCATATCAAGCTTCTGGTATGTGAGAGGCAGCAAGGAGTGCAAATGTGTTCCAAAATCACCAGAAATATGTACCATTGGGGAGATTTTTCCTTCACCTGTTGCCATACAGACACAGGAGGAAAAGGAATGTTCTCCAATGTGAGGAAAAACCTCTCAGTCAGCTGTCAATGAAACAAATGTCCTAATGGGAAGATTTCCAATTCTTGTCACAATTCAAGAAATGTCGATTTTCCTTCACTTTCTTTTCCAGTGAAAATGAAGAGTTTAAAGCTTCCCATACAAGTCTAAATCGGCTGGGAGTTGTGGCTATATTAAAGTGGTTGTTAACCTGTGACAACCACTTTAACCTACAGGTAAGCCTATAATAAGGCTTACCTGTAGGTGCCTTGCATATCTCCCAAACCTGCACGGTTCAGGAGATATGCAGTGTTCTGCATGTGCCGACGTCACGTTGGCACATGCGCAGTGAAGAAACAGCCTCCTTGCCGTTTCTCCACTGACACTGTGCCGTGACTGGCGGCTCCCGCGCGCATGTCACGTGACTCCGGCCAGTCACAGCGCTGGAGTCGCGCCCCCAGAATTAAGAGGGGCTGAAGATGAATGCCGCCAGCACAGGGGACAGCACTGGACATCGCTGGCTTAGTTTACAGGTAAGTGGCACATAATGGGCTACTATGTGATGCATAGTAGCCCATTATGCTTCTAATTTACAGGGGACTGTAGAGGAAGTAAACCCCATCTAGGTTTACTTCCTCTTTAACCAGTTCCGCACCGCGTGCAGTATATTTACGTAAAAAGGCAGTGATTCGCACAAGCGCAGCCGGAGGAGTGTGCCCGCGGCTCGGGCGGACACGATGTCCGCCGGCGAGCCGCGATGAGCTGCTAGAGCCAAAGAGCGGGGCAGAACGGTGTAAACCGATGTAAACACGGCGGTTCCTCGCTCTTTCAATGGGGACATAAGAGATCTACTGATTCCTGTCACTGGGATCAGTTAGATCTCTTATGCCCATGGTAGCCCAGCCCCCTAACAGTTAGAACACGCCCAGGGAACACAGTTAACCCCTAGATCGCCCCCTGCAGGTTAACCCCTTCACTGCCAATGACATTTACACAGTAATCAGTGGACATTTAAATTTCTGATCGCTGTATAAATGTCATTGGTCCCAAAAAAGTGTCAAAAAATGTCCGACATGTCCACCCCAATATCGCAGTACTGCTAAAAATAGCAGATCGCCTCCATTACTAGTAAAAAAAAAAAACCCAGAAATGAATTCTCATCATCCGTAAACGCGGCAACTTTTGCGCAAACCAATCAATAAACGCCGATTGAGATTTCTTTTTTTTACCAAAAATATGAGGAAGAATATAAATCGACCAATACCGATGAAAAAAAATGTTTTTTTATATATTTTTTGGATTTGAATTTTAGCAAAAAGTAAGAAATATCTTTTTTTTGCAAAAATGCCGCTCTTTCTTTTATAGTGGCGATCAGAAATGACGCAGCGGTGATCAAATACCACCAAAAGAAAGCTCTATTTGTGGGAAAAAAAGGACGTAAATTTAGTTGGATACAACATCGCACGACCGCACAATTGTGAGTTAAAGCGACGCAGTGCCGAATCGCAAAAAGTGCTCTGGTCAGGAAGGGGGTAAAACTTTCCAGGGCTGAAGTGGTTAAAGAGATAGTCAGATCTCAAGAAAAAAAATGGCAATTTGGAGGAGGGTGAGATCAATAGAAGATATTTATAAAACTTTATTTTTTTTTTAAACCAGAATTTAGTGTCACTCCTATACCAGGCTAAAGAAACCGGCAGTGGACACCCTTAACTTGCTCCCCAGCCTCTGGCAGGGAAATGATGGGGATCCTATGGAAGGAAGTGGATTTGACAGTGAATAGTACTCTGGAATAATGACTTCTCAGAGTTCCCTGCTTACATCATAAGTCTATGACTGTATTCGGTAAATTTCTAATGACTGCTTTCCCAGGCAGTGAGGTGACTTGACAGATGGATGTAATTAGTCCCCCATTTTTCAGGCATGGTTCACAGACCAGGAGCAGACAGTAAGGACTTTTATTGCAGGATTCCTCTGAACAGAAATAACAATGATTAGGTTACATTACAGCTCCATGGCAATGCAAGTCCATTCCCCTCTCACGCCTATTCTGAAAACTCTTAAAACTATGACACACGACACTTATGGAGTATGACAGATCCAAAAACTGCTCAACTATTACATAACAGACTGATAAACTGCTTTTTGCATGCAATTGTTATTAAGCAAACCTATACTTAGGACTAAAGTGGTATTAAACGCGATAACAATGCATTATATTGTCACTTACCAATTCTTAGATTTGGTGGCTGCATTTGTTTTTTTTCATTTTTTTATTTCTATTATATTCACCTGGTGATCTACACAGCAAGTCTGTTATTTTTCAACTTCCCTTAACCACATGCTTACTGTGCACTTAATCCCCCTTCCTGCCCAGGCCAATTTTCAGTTTTCAACGCTCGCACTCTTTGAATGACAATTGCGTGGTCATGCTACACTGTACCCAAATTAAATTTCTCTTATGTTCACTAACAGACGCAGCCCTCCATTAGACAAGTGGGTTATATGCACATCCTTCCAGGAGTTGACTAGGCAAATAGAAAAAAAGCAAGCTGACCCCTCCCAGGGGGCCATCCTCACTCTCACATATAACCCCCCTGCTCTGCTTAGCATATCAGTTTTCTATGCCTAGTACAAGGAGTTGACCTGGCTCCCTTATGGGACCTGCGGTTCATCTTTTTTGCTACCACTTTTTATTTTTTTCAAGCTATCTGATGAAGACTGCTATCAAGAAGCCGGCTGGGGCATAGAGGATAGCTAGAATCCTGCACTGTCCCCAGCGCAGCCGACCGATGCGAGCTAGCCCTAGCCTTGGCGGGGCCGCCGCATTGTGCACGTTCCGTGCGGGCGGCCAGTGGGTGACCCCCACTTGCGCCCGGTGACAAGGCCTTGTTCCCTTCCAGGGGCCTATGGCCTGCAGCATCCCTCTTGTGAGGCTACAACAGCAAGTATAGCTGGGCTCTCCCTGGGGTGCTTGTAGCGGTGGGTGCAGTCCTCCTGGGGTCTCCCTGGTTGCTCTGTGGGGTGGCGGTGGGGCTGCGTTGTGGGGGTGTTAGGGCATTTTTTTCTGCCTGTCAGGTCCGGTGGTACGATGGCGGATGACCCTGCGGTTCCTTCTGAGGAGGAGTCAGCGGCAGCGCAACCTGCGCTGGGGACCAGCTGAGAGCAGTATTTGGGGAATTCCGAGCAGGCCTAAGGGGGCCCCTAAAAAGCGTCCACCTCCCCCTCTTTCTTTGGAGGAAGAGTCTGAACTGGAAGTGGCCTCGGGGGTCACGAGGACCTCAGTGGAGCTCTCAGAGGGTGAGCTGGATCCCTCGGACGGCGAGGAAGACCAGGGGGCCTTGGTTGCGCGCGAGAAGGCGCTGGTGGCTGCACTGATTACTGATATCCCTGCGTCTTTGCGACTGGACCAGGCAGGGGAGTCGCAGGAGTCCACATACATTTGCGGGTCTGCTAGGCCACCCAGGTCCCCTAAGGCTTAACCTTATGATCAATTGCTTGAACACCTGGTCTATCAGGAATGGCAGCGTCCGCAGAATTCCTTCGCCCTACCCAAACGCTTCGCTATACGCTACCCTTTTGAGGATAGCTTCGTGAAGAAGTGGGCATCCCCCGCAGTGGACCCTCCAGTGGCTCGCCTGAACAAGGCAACCCCTTGGAGGGGTCTCCCTCGTTTAAGAATGGAGGCGGTGTCCAAAGCACTTTTCCTGCTGGCAGGGTCAGCCATGAGGCCGGCCCTGGCGTCAGCCATGGCGGTGCAATCTCTGTCCGAGTGTACGATGGAGCTGCAGAATGACTTCGACTGCGGGAGGATGCTTGAGGCGTCACAGAGAGAGCAGACCATTTGTTCAGGGTCTTCTGTACCTGTGTGACGCAGCTCTGGTCCTGCTTCCCATGTTGTCTAAAATGTCTGTTTTCGCAGTCATTATCAGACGGGTACTCTGGTTACGCTCGTGGTCGGGTGACCACGCTTCTAAGACGGGCCTTACAGATCTTCCTTTTCAGGGTGGTCGGCTCTTTGGGGCGCAGTTGGATGACATCATTAAGGATTTCACTAGAGGGAAGAGTACTTTTCTTCCGGAGTCCAGGCGGCGGGAGTTCCGCCGCAAGCAGGGTCCTGCTTCTTCGGGTCAGAAGAGGTTTTTTCGTGCCCCCCGTGCAGTGGGCAAAGGGTCGAGGCCCGGCAAGTCTGCCGCGGGGGGCGGTAAACGACCCTGGCAACACAAGAGCGAAAAGACGCTGCGCTTTGCGGTGAGAGATCTTCATTACCAATTCGTGGCACTTCCCTTCGGTCTGGCCTCGGCTCCTCGGGTGTTCACCAAGCTGGTGGCTCCGGTGCTGGCGCTGTTGAGGCAGAGAGGCATTTCGGTGGTAGCATACCTCTACGACCTGCTCCTGAGAACGGAGTCTGCTTTGGCTCTGGAGGAGAACGTGGCTATCACCATGGCCTCATTGAAGGACTTCGGCTGGCTGATCAATCTGAAGAAGTCGACAGTGACACCGTCCTGTCGCCTGGAATACCTGGGTCAGATTCTGGACACGGAGCAGACGAAGGTGTTCTTACCTCTGGCCAAGTTTCTGACTCTGCAAGCAGCGGTGCAAACCCTGCTGTCATGCCGTTGGTCCTCCTTACGGTTCTGTATGCGGGTGTTGGGGCTTATGGTTTCAGCCTTCGAGGAGGTACCTTACACCCAGAGTCACACTCGGCTCCTTCAGCGAGTGATTCTGTCATGGTTGGACAAGTCTCTGCTGTCCCTGGACCAGCTGATCAGATTGGATCATCAGACCAGAGGATCGTTGGCCTGGTGGCTTCGGGCCCCGGCTCTGACGTTGGGGAAGCTTTCCTCCCTCTGAACTGGTCAATAGTCACGACGGACGCCAGCCTATCGGGCTGGGGGGGGGGGGGTCCTAGGACAGCTGTCTGCTCAGGGCCGCTGGTCGGTGCAGGAATCCCGCCTTCTGATCAATGTGTTGGAGTTGAGGGCGATCAGGCTCTGCCTCTCACACTGGACGGTGAGGTTGCACGGCCTCCCGGTTCGGGTTCAGTCGGACAACGCCATGGCGGTGGCGTATGTGAACCATCAGGGCGGAAAGAGGAGCTTGGCGGCGGCTGCGGAAGCGGCTCTCATTCTGCGCTGGGCAGAACTTTACTTGCCAGCATTCTCCGCCATTTACATTCTGGGTGGAGAGAATTGGCAGGCGGATTTTCTCAGTTGCCAGACGCTGGATCAGGGGGAATGGTCCCTACATCCAGAAGTGTTCGACCAGATTTTCCACAAGGGTGGCACGCCAGATGTGGACCTCATGGCGTCTCGGGTCAATCACAAGGTGGAGACCTTTGTGTGCAGGACGAGAGACCCGCTGTGCGGCCGCCACGGACACGCTGGTAGCGCCTTGGAGTCGGTATCGGCTACTGTACGCTTTTCCTCCCATCAAGCTTCTACAGCGGCTACTGCGCAGGGTGGAAGCGGAGGGGATCCCGACAATCCTGGTGGCTCCGGATTGGCCGCGGTACGCCGACGTGGTGCGAATGGTGGCAGATGTTCCCTGGCGTCTTCCGTTGCGCAAAGATCTGTGGTCTCAGGGACCCATCTTGCACCCTGCTTTATCCTCGCTGGCTTTGACGGCTTGGCTATTGAGTCCCAGGTGTTGAGGGATAGGGATGTCGCTGACTCCGTGATCCCTACCATGCTTAAAGCGTGTAAGTGTTCTTATGCGCAAGATTTATCATCGCACCTGAAAGGCCTATATTGCCTGGTGTGAGGCGGGGGGTTGGAACCCTCGCTCTTACGTTGTGTCCAGGGTCCTGGCTTTTTTGCAGCACGGCCTGGATAAAAAGTTGGCATTGAGTACTCTCAAGGGCTAGATTTCGGCTCTGGCGATTCTATTTCAACGGCCTTTGGCGTCACATTTGTTGATTCGTACATTTGTACAAGGTGTGCTCCATGTGGCTCCTCAGGTACGGTCGCCTGTGGCGCCGTGGAATTTGAATTTGGTGCTTTCTGTGCTGCAGAAACCGCCATATGAGAAGATCAGATATATTCCCTTACAATTGCTGTCGCAGAAAGTGGCTTTCTTGGTGGCCATCACATCCGCTAGGCGGGTGTCTGAGTTGGCAGCGTTGTCCTGCAAGTCTCCTTACTTAGTCCTTCATAAGGGCAAGGCGGTCTTGCGCCCTTCTCCTTCATTTCTACCAAAGGTGGTCTCTTCTTTTCACAATAATGAAGATATTGTTCTTCCTTCATTATGTCCGCACCCGTCGCATCCCAAGGGATTTGTGTTACATTCTTTGGATGTCGTGAGGGCTTTGCGGGTGTATATGGCGTATACAGCCTCCTTTCGGAAATCTGATGCGTTGTTTGTGCTGACGGATGGTCCACGCAAAGGACTGGCGGCCTCGTTTCCCGTTGAATCAGACAGACCGTGACCCATGCGTATACTGTTTGGGGCAAAGTACCCCCTTTTCCAGTCACGGCTCATTCCACCAGGGCAGTTAGCACTTCCTGGGTTTTCAGACACCAGGCTTCGGTGCACACGTTTACTAAGTTTAACAAAGTTGATGTGTCAGCATCTGCGGATGCTGCTTTTGGCTGTAAAGTTTTACAGGTGGCAGTGTAGGCACGGCTGGCCCCTCCTGAGAGGATTCTATTGGGTACAGTTGTTGTTGCTTACCCATACCTCTTGACGGACACAGCTTTGGGACATCCCCACTTGTCTAATGGAGGGGTGCGTCTGTCAGTGTACGTAAAAGAAAAAGGGATTTTATTAAAACTTAACTTAAAATCCTTTTCTCTGAGTTCAGTGACAGACGCAGCACCCACCCCTCTGTGTTGCGTTTGTACGGCTTGTTACGAACTGATATGCTAAGCAGAGCAGGGGGGTTATATGTGAGAGTGAGGATGGCCCCCTGGGAGGGGTCAGCTTGCTTTCTTTTATATTTGCCTAGTCAACTCCTAGTAGGATGTGCATATAACCCACTTGTCTAATGGAGGGCTGCGTCTGTCAGTGAACTCAGAGAAAAGGATTTTACTGTAAGTTTTAATAAAATCCCCTTTTTTATCTTTTTTGCACGCAAATAGAGCTTTCTTTTGGTGGTATTTAATCACTGCCGAGTTTTTGGGGTTTTTTTCTAAAAAAAACAAGAAAAAGACCAAAAATGTTGAAAAAAAAAAAGTTTTCATAGTTTGTTATAAAATTTTGCAAACAGGTAATTTTTCTCCTTCATTGATGTGCGTTGATGAGGCTGCATTGATGGGCACTGATAGGCTGCACTGATGGGCACTGATAAGGCGGCACTGATGGGCACTGATCAGAAGGCACTGATGAGGCATCACTGATATGTGGCACTGATAGACACTGATAGGCAGCACTGAAGGGCACTGATAGCTGGCACTGATGGGCACTGGTAGGTGACACTGATAGGCAGCACTGATAGGTGGCACTGATGATGAGGCACTGACGGGCACTGATTGGCAGCACTGCTAGGTGGCACTGGTGGGCACTGCTTAGCAGTAGTGGGTGTCCGTGTGCGAGACCAATGTCCCATTTACACAAGTTGGTGATCAGTTTTTTTTTCTCCTCACGCTATCAGCTATCATCACGTAATCAGCTGTCTTTGGCCGACAGCTGATCACGTGGTGAGGGGCTGGAATACTCCAATCTGTGATCAGCCAAGTCTCATGGACTCGCTGATCACAGAGCGCACCACCCGCACCACACAGGGGGTGCGCAGGCAGCGCATGCTTGGGAGAACATACATGGACGCCCTCCCAGCAATTGAGGGCCCTTTCACATTGCCGTGACTTGAAAGTCGCACAATTTTGCCACGATTTTGTGCCCTCGATTTTGACACAATTTTGGCGTGATTTTGTTGCGATTTCTGGGAATTCCTGTGTAAACTTGAGGTCTATGGACCTCAACTCGCATTAAGGTCGCACAGATATGAATGGTACTCATTGGAAAACATGGGGTACGACTTGTCATGCGACTTTGCAGTCCCAAGTCACAGGACAAGTCGCACAAGTGTGAAAGGGGCCTTAGGCCCGTGCTGTAGCCATCTTTTGCAAAGAGGTTAACAGACAAAGCTGTCCAGAAAAAGTGGCAGTTAGAGGGTTGAGACAAACCATTTAACAGACAATTGGAGAAACGTTTTCTACCGATGTCGTGCCCGGATTCCGGGGAAAGTGTGA
>BLSH010347260.1:97545-115651 GCA_018402905.1 Glandirana rugosa | reverse complement strand
CTCGGGATTCCTACAAAGAGGCTTATGATAAAAGAAGGCGGGGGGAGCTGGAACTCCGACCAGGCGATCGTGTCTGGCTTTCCACTAAAAATTTAAAATTGGCTTGCCCCTCCAAGAAATTGGGTCCAAGATTTCTGGGACCATTCCCAGTTAAGAGGAAGATAAACCGGGTGGCTTTTGAGCTGGATCTACCTTCTTCTCTGCGGATCCACCCGGTTTTCCATACATCACTGCTGAAGCCCATGGTCCTGGACACTTTCTCTGGTCGGAAGGTGGGTCCCCCTGACCCTATCCTGGTTAACGGAGAGGAGGAGTTCGAAGTGGAGGCCATCTTGAATTGTCGCCGGAGAGCCGGAGGAACCCAGTACCTGATTAAGTGGAAGGGGTTCGGCCCAGAGGAGAACTCCTGGGAACCTGAAGAAAACATCCACGTCCCCGGACTTATCCAGACCTTCAAAAGAAGTCGCCAGAGTGGTGATGCCCGGTAAGGCATTCGGAGGCTGCCCCTTGGGGGGGGCAATGTTAGGAAAAGGAACCATTTCTGGCTAAAATCTGTCATTTCCGCGGTGGTGCGCGCGCACGCGCCGGAAAACGGCGCCAAATGGGCCTATTTAAGCCTGGAGACTTCTGAGACCAAGTGCTGCTCGCTCTACAGCGTTCCCGACCTGTAAGCCTCGGCTCTGGATACCTGTTCACGTATTGCTCTGCCTCCTGTTGACCCGGCTTGTCCTGACCTGCTGTCTGCTACCTGCACCGACCCCGGCTACCCACGACCATCCGATTGTCTGCTCCCTTGTACCTCTGCTGCCCGCCCATTAACGAACCTTGCTTGGACTTGACTACTCTTTTGCCTGATCCTTTGTACCTTCCTGCCAGCCTGTTGCCGACCCAGCCTGAACGACCATCCTTCTACCTGCACGTCTCCTGGAGCACCGCTACGTCATCGGTGACCCTCCAGCCCTCGTGCCATCCCGCACTCTTGGGCCTCTGTCCCCACTACCAGGGGTCCTTGAATCGGGTGCGCAAGAGCGGTTGTTCCCTGCACAAGACAGACTCCACCGTCAGGTACGTGACACCATACCAATTAAGGTCCCCACCTCTTTCTTCTCCACTTACAAACGCATTTGCACACAATTTCTATGGGCCTCCACCCCCTCCAGACTGAACTGGAAAATTCTAGTAACTCCTAAACTGAAGGGCGGCTTGGGACTACCGGATATTCAAAAATACTTTTGGGCCTGCCATTTGTCTAGAATAGCGGACTAGCACTTGCACCAGTCCACCAAGGCTTGGATAGGTTTGGAGGAGGTGGCCTCGCCACTCCCGCTGACCTCCTTGCCTTGGATCAAACCATCTTCGATTCAGAAGGACATTTTAGACCACCCACTTATAGGTCCTTCTCTGCAAACAGTACAAACGACAAATCGCATGATGCACATAACACGAATACCGGGCCCCCTTACACCTTTAACAGGAAACCCAGACTTTTCCCCAGGACAGCCGATGGAACACCCAAACTCCCTACAAGCAGAACTTCACCTTAGGGCAAGAGACCACTTTGAGAGGGGTAGCCTGGTCCCATTTCAGTCACTTAGGGCCCAACTGCCAAACCTTGATATTCCGTTCTTTAAATACCTCCAAATTAGCCACTTCCTCCAGAGCACCAAGCTGACCTTGGTTTGGGTTGATGATCTCACATCTTTTTTAGACCGTTTGCACTGGTAAAGAACCACGGAGACATCTCATTTCGGACATATACGCCATACTCAAAAAGAATATAAATATAAAGAGAAACACGATCCAATGTTGGGAAAACATGCTACAGGTGGGCTTTGGTGAGGTGGAATGGGGGCAGGCTCTCTACCATATACACAAATGGTCACTCAATGTTACAGCACAGGAGAACAGTTTTAAAATTTCCGCGAACTGGTACAGGACCCTGACAAACTTAATAAGTGCTATGAAAACGTATTTTCTCTGTTGGAGGTGCAAACAAACACGGGGCTCCATGCTTCATATTTGGTGGGACTGCCCCCTAATACAGCTTTTTTGGAAAGAGGTCCACCAACTGACTGCCCACATAACGTACTCACCTGATTACACGCCAGCCCAATACTTGCTCCACCACACGTCCATCCCAAATGGTCTCTCACCTTTCACCTCATCAACGCGGCCAAAATGAGCATAACGCTCCACTGGAAACAAACATCTCCCCCCACTAATGCCGAATGGCTAAAAAGGGTTAGCCAAATTGCCGAAATGGAAGACCTAATTTACCAATCTAAAGACAAACCCGCCAAATTTCACAAAATTTAGGTCTGTTGGAGGCATTTCACCAGTTAGGACGAGTTTCGAACACTCATCGCACAATAACTATTAATTTGCAAGAGGACAGGTGACCAGCCTGATCATAAAAGGCCCTCTATAAACCTCAGATGCCACCACCTATCCCCTCTCCCCTCACCCTCTTGTTATACCTGTTCCTTTCACCTCTTCATAAAATCAAATCCCAACCACTGTTAAGCATTGGAGGCAGACCATCTATGCCAATTCAGAAACACACGCAGGATCATGGGGGTTTTTAATGTGACACTACACCCTGACCCACTCGCAGAAAGATCTCGAGTGGGGTGAGGGGGATTTCAGGGGCAACACCTGCGGTCTGATGCCTGTGCATTGCTCACCTTCAAGCCTGCCTAGGTTTACTCACCAGGCTCAAGTTGCCAAAATAACCTCAATCAACCTTTCCAAATTGACCTGAGGAGAAACCACAGCGCCATGGGTGTTATGAAGAGTTTGTTTAGTCTGTTTAGTCTTTCTCCTATATTGTATTCCATTCCTGGATAACAAATCACTTTTGATCACTCACAGCTTGTTGGTAAACCTATTTCTTTTTTTTTGTTTTGATGTCATGCTTCCTGTATAACATGTTAAAAATGTAATAAAAATCATTTGAAAAAAAAAAACGGGGGCTCTGGGAGGCTGCTATAGAATGCATTAAGGTGAAAAACAGCGAAGGTTTATAACCCCTTTAAGTAGGACGACCGGGTGCACCTAGTCCCACCTCAGAGGTGTCGGTTTGAACCACAAACTCCTTTGTGAAGTCTGGGGTCATGAGTAGGGATGGGTCGAACCGACCCCTGTTCGGTTCACACCAGAACTTTCGTACACCGCAAAAGTTCAGACCCGAATAACGAACCTCATTAACGTGAATGGGACCCGAACATTAAAAATCAATAGTGCCCATTTTGAAGGCTTATATGCAAGAAATTGTGCATACAATGGTTCCAGGGGTCCGGGTACTGCCCTGGGGGACATGTATCAATGAAAAAAAAGTTTTAGAAAAACGTCATTCTTAAATGAGCAGTGATTTTTAAAGTGAAAGCATAAAAATGCAAAATTTCTTCCAATATAGTGCCTGGGGGTCCCCTTAGTCTACCTGTAAAGTTGCAGATCTGTACCATGTCTAGAATCTGCTGTAGCAATAATTGCAGTTATAAAGCCAAAAAAAAAGACATTTACCCTGCAAGCTACCTTTATTTTGCTCAACATCAGCTGGGGAGCCAGTGTGTATGATGAGGTTACAATGTAGTGCACTGGGAACAAGATTAGAGATTAGATAAATTCTGATGTCACTTTGACTTTGGATAGAAGTAACAGGTGCGTAAAAATTGGGTTTTGGGTGTCGGTGGTGCCTTTACACCATAACCCTATAGAGCTGCTCTTCATGAAGGCAAGAATTGGCCTTTCTGTAAAAAAATTTGCAATGATATGCACCTGCCAAACAGGTGCTGAAAATGGTCTTTGGGTGTTAATTGTGCCCATTAAACCTATACCAAAAACATTGTTCTAGATGAAATTATTGAACTCCCCCAAAGCTAAGCAGTCTCGAAGAAGGAGGGAATTGGAGTGGGAGCTACGGCGCTAGTGTGTTGGAATAGGTAAAAAAAAAAAAATTGATGTATGGTGAATGGAGGCAGCTCCTCAAAAAAGATAACCTAATGACAACTGTAGAGGGAGAGGAAGGTAAGAGGGCGCTAGCCTGGTCCGGCCTCAAAGTCCTGCAGAGATTTCACATCCCAAAAACACTTAATCAGTGACATTGACATCAGGAGCTTCATAGCTGGTAATCCACGACTGATTCATTTTTATTAAAGTCAACCGGTTCACGGAGTCTGTGGACAGACACATCCTATAATCAGTCAGGAAACCTCCTGCAGTACTGAATGCCCGTTCTGAAAGCACACTGGATGCAGGGCAGCCCAACAACTCAATAGTGTACTGGGCAAGTTCTGGCCAGTGGTCTATTCTCATGACCCAGTAAGCCAGTGGATCATCAGCTGGAAAGCTCTCCATATTTCTTTTGGCCCTAAGGTAATCGTCCACCATGTGATGCAGACGATGCCGATGGGATGTGGAAGCTGACAGGCCTGGGCGGCGAGGACTAAAAAAATTACGAAATGCCTTACTGAGGCGGACGCCTTCTCCAACGCTCCTCTCTTGACCAACAGTAGACTCAAACGTTTTCCAGGACACTGTAACCTACTCGAGTCAGGAAAAATGATCAATAAAACCCTCTTTAACGTGTCCTCAAGTGATTTTATCTTCTACACTCTCTTTGGGGATGGGATGAGTTCCGAGACCTTCCCCTTATAACGGTGGTCAAGAAGGGTTACCAACCAGTAATGGTCATTCTCCTTTATGCCACGTATTCTTGGGTCCTTTTGCAGTCTTTGAAGCGTTGCCCATGTGCCTCAAATTTGCAGAGGCTTGAGAAGCAGACTCCTCAGGGTCATTCAGAATCTGGAACTTCCTCCTCCCAGCCACGTACTACTCCTAAGGGTCCTGGGGTTGGAAAGCCATCGCTTACAGATTGACGCATGTCTTCCTCTTCTTCAAAGTCTGCAAAAGTGCCAGAATCCTCCTCCTCATCCTCCTCCCCTTTCTCCTCCTGTGTGTTTTGTGACATAGGAATGATGGTGCTTGGATAAAGTGGGCCTTGAGAGGAAAATAAGTCCTCCTCTTCCTCCTGCTGCTCTGCCTCCATAATGCCCAACAGAGTCTGCTCCAGCAGGAACACAACAGGGATTGTGTCACTGATGTGTGCACTGTCATGGCTCACCATCCTTGTGGCCTACTCAAATGGTGACAGTACAGTGCATGCACCCTTAAAGATCAGCTAGAGCTGCACAATTCTGGCCAAAATGAGAATCACGATTTTTTTGCTTAGAATAAAGATCACGATTCTCTCACGATTCTCGCGGCATAATATATTAAATATACAAAAAAATTGGGCTAACAGCACTGTTTAGTTTTTTGAAAGGGTAACAGCGTGTGACATAAAATATTGCAACAACCACCATCTTATTCTCTAGGGTCTCTGCTAAAAAAAAATATATAATGTTTGGGGGTTCTAAGTCATTTTCTATCACAAAATAATGGATTTTTATTTGTAAACAGCAAGTGTCAGGAAAGATTTAGTCTTTAAATGGTTAAACCAAAAATCTAAACAAGGGGAGTTCACTCAGAGTTCATGCCTTTGAAGTAAATTACTTTGTATCTCTTTTCTCAGAACTTGGCTCTCTGCCCAGACTTGGCTGTCTCCCCTGAGACTCAAGTCGCTCCGACTTAGTAAAGACTTTAGGCGACTTGCATTGACATTTATTACTGTCAAGTCGCGCTGAGTCGCCCCGCAAGTCGGACCCCATTAACTGCACTGAAAAACTGCGGTAATGCCCAATGGAGATCGCAGGGGGGGGTAGATGGAGATCGCGATTTTAATACGATTAATCGTGCAGCTCTAAGATCAGCCATTGGCATGGGGAAAAAAAGCAGAGGCGGCCTGAGCTGTCATTGTGTCGTACTTGCACAGGTACTCGTTGACGGCCCTCTGCTGCATGTATAGCCACTGCAGCATTGCTAAAGTCGAGTTTCACCTGGTGGGCATGTCACAAATCAAGCGGTTTATGGGCAGGTGGAATTCCCGCTGAATTTCAGCCAACCAAGCACTGGCTGTGTATGACCGCCTGAAATGGCTACAGACTCTTCCAGCCAGCTTTAGCACATCTTGCAACCCTGGGTATGTATTTAGGAAATGCTGCACCACCAAATTGAGGACATGTGCTAGGCGTGGCACATGTGTCAACTTTCCCTGACTAAAAGCGGACGGGAGGTTTGAGCCATTATCGCACACCACCATTCCTGGCTCCAGCTGGTGTGGTGTGAACCACCTCTGGGCCTGTCCCTGCAGAGCTGCAAGAATCTCTGGTCCGGTGTGGTATCTATACCCTAGACACACCAGCTGAAGCACTGCATGGCACCTTTTAGCCTGACTCATGGAATAGCCCTTCGAACGGTTAGTGGGTAACTTATGTTCATAGGACAATTCTGCAGAGGAGGGCATGGAGGTGGCGGAGGAGGAGGAGGTAAAGCTCACAGGTCTGGCATCATCACCACCAGCTGTATGGAGACATGGGGGCACAACAAGCTGCAGCACCAAGCCCTGCCCTGCATTCCTTCGAATTGCAAGCAGCATTACCCAATGTGCTGTGAACTAAATATATTGCCCCTGCCCATGCTTGCTGGACCATGTGTTAGCAGTAAGGTGGATTTTATGGCTGACTGCCTTGCCTAACGATGCCAGAGCGTTCCCTTCCACGTGATGATAGAGAGATGGAACGGCATTACGTTAAAAGTAGTAGCGACTGGGAACCTGCCATTGTGGTACAGCACATTGTGTGAATTAATGGAAGGGGGCAGAATCCACCAGGCTGAAAGGCAAAAGTTGGAGAGCCAGCAGCTTTGACAAGCTTGCATTTAGACGCTGGGCATGTTGGTGGCAGGGACTGTATGGTCTTTTCTGCTGCAGCAGATGGGGCAGAGAAATTTGCCAGCTACAGTCTATCCTGGTGGTGTGCTGCTGGCAGATGTGCTGCTAGGACCTGGGACATCAAGTGTTACACCATTATCCCTGTCAGTGGAGGCTGCTGAGCGGTAATGACTCTGTATAGCAGGGGCAGACTGAAGTGGGTAAGGAGGAGGAGGGACAGATTTGTGCCCCTTTTGTGTGGATTTTAGGTGCTCTTGCCAATGGGCTGAGTGGTTTGACGTTAAATGCCTTGTTAAGCATGTGGTACCCAAATGGCTAGTGTTTTTGCCCCATTTGATGTCATGATAGCAACAGTGCGATCTGCTGTAGATGAGCTGAAAAAGGCCCAGCAAGCGGAGCTTTGGGGAGTGCTGCAGAACAGCTGCAGATTTTGATGGAATAGGTTGTCTTCTCCCTACTCTTTCTTTCATTTCAAAGATTTTATTGAGATTATATAAACATACAAACACAAGCGCGTGAGTAACATTCAATTCTAGAGTTAGGCAGATAAGGGAGATCTGATACAGCTTAATGCAAAGGGAGCACATATAATTAAAAAAAAATAAAAAACAACATGTTGACTAACAAGAGCTGTGATCCTGCTAATGCCGATACAGGATGTCCTGTAGAGCTAACTGTCGACTGAGGAGCTGCCTCCCCGCTCAAAGCTGGTACACTGTGCATGAGGGAGAGAGAAGGGGGAAATCCCAGGCACCCAACACCCCAAAAGGGAACTTGCTGTGCCGGAGGTCTAGGTGTCCCCCTCCTCGAGACGATGAAGCCTTAGCTTGCCCTCTAGAGTCTGGAAGAAGGTTCTCCCATAGATACACCTTAAGAGATCCTTCTAAAGGAACTTCATAGCGTGAAGTCATCTATATTACCTGCCCAATTCCTACAGGGAGGAGAAAAATAAGGGTATGAGACTAGAAGGGGGAAATAATAGAGAGAGGAAAAGGGGAGATCGAGAGAAGAAGGGAAAAGAGATTGGGGGAAAATAGAGAGGTTTAAATTGCCTCTGGAAGAGAGAGAAAAAGAAGTGTCGCGCCTGACCTGGTGTTCCCTTATAAAAACCTATAGAGCTCGATTGCCAGGAACAAGGGAGGTACCCCTATAGTTCGCCCAGGGTTCCCAAACCGCCTTGAAACGTTGTTTACTGTTGGAAATGGAGCTGGCCATTTTTTCTTGAGCCATAAGCCATGAAATTTTTTGTTTACCCGCTCTCAGGGAAACACTCTGTTGTTTCCATGCCCCAGCAATGGTTATTTTGGCAGCTAAGAGAATGTGATGTCCTGGGAATAAAGTAATTTAACAAAGCTATGGTAGGGGACCTTGGAAGCTGGATGTCTGTGACCTTTTTGATTAGCGAGAATATTTTAGACCAGAAGGATCTTATTCTGGGACATTCCCACCATATGTGTGCCATGGATCCCGTCATCTGGCAGCCTCTAAAGCACAGCGGATTAGCCGACGGGTAAAACCTTGATAGCCTTGAGGTACCGTCTCGAGATGACCTTTACACTAGCCTCGGAAATAGTTGTATTTAAGACCCCCTTGAATTATTTAAAAAAAGTTGTTTGCTATTTCTCTAGGTCCCATTGAATATTAAAATCTACTTCCCAATCTTTCATGAAGGCGGATTTCTCCAAGGGCTGGGTAAGCGCCTCATAAATGACCGAGATACCCCCCTTTTGTTCAATAGGCTGACCACACCACCGTTCATAGGTGGTAAAGTTGGGGGGGAGAGGTTTCTCTGTCCAGATTTTGTGTAGAAAGTTAGAGATTTGATGGAACCTGAAACTTTCCGAGTTAGGTAAATCCAGTTTATTTTACAGAAACTTAAAGAGATTGGGCCCGAAGAAGTGTAAAAATGTCCTATGCGATAGAGACCTTTGTCCAGCCACCATTGGAAGGCTTTGATGTTCATCCCCGGTGGAAAGATTGGGTTGTGGAACAGATGTGATAAAGGTTTGGTCGGAGGCACTAGTGATGGAAGTTGGCTTAGTTTGTCCCAAAGTGCCAGTGCATGCGAGAGGGTTGGGGCCAGGACCGGAGGCCTATTTTTCGGAGGGCACCATAGGACATAGTCCAGAGTATGCCTCGGTGTGGCCTGCCTTTCCATCCTCACCCAGTCAGGTTTCTCAAATTTAGTGTAAACTAAAGATAGTTAAGCCAGTCTAGCTGCGTAATAATATTTAATGAGGTGTGGAAGACCTAGACCCCCCTTTCGCCTATGGTGATAAAGATACTGTTGCGATATCCTATACCCCGCTCTTCCCCAGATAAGTTTGAGAATTTTACTTTGAAATGAGGCTAGGTGATCTTTTCGTATCGGTATCGGTAGGGAATGGAAGAGATAAAGCAATCTGGGTAATAAGGTCATTTTTACCGAGTTAATTTTACCTAACCAAGAAAAGTTCTGTTTAGACCAGGATAGCATGTCTGCCTCTAGTTTACGAAACATGTGTGGATAATTTTGGGCATATAGAGATTCAAGTTTGGGTGTAAGATTAAAGCCTAAGTATCTAATAACAAAGTCACTCCATTAGAACTGAAAGTTCTTCTTTAGCAAGACTACAGTTTCTGGGTGCAATGAAACGTTAAGTGCCTGTGACTTGTTATAGTTAACCTGAAGACCTGAGATTTTGTGGAAGTCCTCTAATAAACGATGGAGAATAGGAATCGTTGTTATTGGAGATGTTATAAATAAAAGGACGTCATCTGCGAATAAGCCACATTTGTGCTCCTGTTGTCCGCACATAACTCCCTTAATATCGGAATTGTTTCTTATCGAGATGGCTAAGGTCTCTATCGCAATAGCGAATAAAAGTGGGGAAAGAGGGCAGCCTTGTCTGGTGCCCCTTTTAATGGGAAATGGTTTGGAGAAAAAGCCCCTAAGTTTAATCAGGGCCTGCAGATTGGAGTAAAGTGCCCGAACAAGACTCAGAAAATTCTTACCGAAGCCCCAGCGTTCTAGAATGGCGAATAAATAGGGCCAAGAAACAGAGTCAAAAGCCTTTCATAAATCTAAGGAAAGTTACATGCCTCTCTGTTCAGGGCCCCCCGGCCAGTTAGATTGTAGTATAGTGACTATATTAATCGCCCTTCTTATTTGGTCCGGGCCTTGCCTACCTGGTATAAAGCCTACTTGATCCTTGTGGATGTCGGAATTTATGAAAGAGGCCAAACGGTTGGCCAGGATCTTGGTCAGGATCTTCAGGTCATTATTTATAAGGGAGATTGGGTGGTAATTTTCCACCAACTCCGGGTTTTTCTCAGGCTTCGGGATTACTGTTAAAAAGGCTGTGTTTAAATGAGTCTCGAAAGGCTCACCTTTCATTTTAGAATTAAAGAAATGGGCTAGGTGGGGGGAAAGTGTGTCAGCAAAGGCCTTATAGTACGGGGCCGAGAAGCCATCTGGGCCTGGGGCAGATCCTTGTTTGAGTCCCTTGATGACCTCCCAAACCTCCTCCTCAGTGACTGCTGCCTCCATAATGTTTCTGTGTGTAGCTGATAGAATCAGAATCAGAATGTCATCAAGGAACTCGTTGACCCTTTTCATGTTATCTGTTGGAGGAGGTGAATAAAGTTTCTCATAAAAGGAATGAAAAGCTCCTAGAACCTTGTCAGGATTCGAAGAGGGGGGGTTACCTCCTACCCTGATTTTGGGAAAGGAATAATGAGTCAAACATGGAGATAGCTGTTTCGCCACGAGGGAACCCATCTTTTTAACCATTGTATAAAATTTATTTTTGCTCCAAAGAATACTTTTCTCAGCTTTCGTCGTCAGAGCTATGTTAAGCTCTAGTCTAGCCCTGTCTAAACGGTCTAGCAGGGAGGGGGAGGGGTGTTTTTTGTGTTTTGCCTTGATGGAAAGAAATGCTTCCTCCAACCTAATTATGTCCAACCTTCTCGCTTTTTTCATTTGGGACGATATTTGTATTATCTTGCCTCTGATGAAGGCTTTGTGAGCCGCCCACACTGTTTCCGCCGAAATGTCCTCGGTGACATTGTGTGTGAAGTATTCCTGCAAATGTTTTTCAATTTCTGTGACACATATCGCATCTGACAGAATGGATTTGTTCAAATGCCAATGAGGCGTGTGAAACACTCTGAACTGAGTACGGATGGATAGGGACACCACTGCATGGTCTGAGAGCACTGTGTCATGGATGCGCGAGGAAATTATGTTAGGTAAATTGTAAGCATGGGTAAATAAATGATCAATCCTAGCATAGGAACTGTGCAGGTGCGAAAAGTGTGTGTAATCTCTTGTTGAGGGATTCATTTCTCTCCATACATCAACTAAGTTATGGGAGTGTAGTAGTTTGGCTATGCGTAGACTGGCTTTAGATGGCAGTACCAATTGACTTCCCGAGGGCCTAGTTTTGTCCAAGCTCTGATCAAAGGCGACATTATTGTCACCTCCGATAAGGACCGTACCCTCCATTAAGGGAGACAAAGTTTCCAGAAGCTGATGGAAGAACTTAGTTTGTCCTTTATTTGGAGTATAATATGAGATCATCGTGACTAATTGACCCTCCGCAAGCCCCTTAACTAGAATGTATCGTCCTTCGGGGTCTTTATAGTCGGAGATCCACGTGAAGTTGCACTTATTGGACACGAGGATCGCAACACCTTTGGTTTTAGTGGCTGCATTAGCGAGAAAAAATTGTGTGAAGTGGGAGTGTAAGAATTTGGGATTATATTGGATCAGGAAATGGGTTTCTTGTAGCATAATAATGTCAAATTTAAGGGATTTGTACAGGTCACGTAACTTTCTACGTTTAACGGAAGAGTTAATGCCTTGCACATTGTGCGTAGCTATACGGAGGGGAAGTTTATTGTGGTCAGCCATTGAAGTTGTAAGAAAGAGGTAGTATATCTCTTTGGTCACTTACCCTCCCCTGGATCAACCCTCCGACTCCGCTTGATGTCTGAGCTAGGTGGCATTCCGAGTTCCCGAAGGTGGTGATGATAATTGCAACCAGGCTGGCTACGACACTAGAGAATAGGGAGTGAACAGGGAAGAGCATTAGTTGGATAAAAAAGGACTTTAAAATGGAAAGAGTAGAGGAGGGGGAAGAGGGGGGATTAGAGAAGATAGAGATGACTAAATTGTTGAGCTGTAATATCGCTGACTTGATTTTCCAGCAAAGGGAAAAGTGGCCCAGGAGGGAGAACAGCTCCTGGGCCGTCCCGTCAAAATCAAAATTCGCCTGGCAAAAAGGACCAGGCATCCTGTCCCCCTGTACCGTTGGGTGTCAAAGGGACAGGTGGAGGCGCATGGGAACCGCTCCGCAGTCTAGGAGCCCTGTGAATAAGAAGAAACTGTTAATGAATAAAAACCAAAATGGTCCCTGAGCTATGTATAACTTATGATCATGCGGATGCCTAGGGCCACTTAGGGCCTGTCTCGGCTGGACTTAAACCCCGTCACCACAAGGTGAGGGATGTGAGTTACCTTTGGGGAGTGATGACCCCTCATTCTAGACCTGTCCTGGGAATTCAAGCAAGCTTTTCCGGTGTGGAGGGGTCATCTCTAAGGGTTCAGGAACACAAAACAGATTCTCAGGACAACCTCAGATCACTAACTATAACGTGTAAGAAAATTTCAACAGACAACAAAATATGAAAGAATCGCCCCGGAGGGAGATTGGGGAAACTCCCCAATGTCCAGTGGGACTTGCTGAGCCCAAGTCCACGAAGAAACGTTGACTAATGGAGGATAAATGAGTGAGCCAGAAGGCTTACGATAGGGCATTAGTTTCAAGTCGGGCCATTGTCCTTGGCTCTTTTCGGTTTGGCTTTCTCCCAAAGAGGCATCCTGGGGCTAGTAGGGGATAGTCTCTTTGAGGAATTTGTAGCGGCGTTGGAAACCTCCATGTCAGATTCTTGAGATATAAGTTTTAAGTGTAGAAGCAATCTTTCTCCCTCTTGGAGTGAGGAGAAAGCGTATTCACAACCTTTATAGGAGAGCTTGACTGCAAACGGAAAGGACCATTTGTATTTAATCTCTTTTTGTGACAATATATTCAGGAGTGGTTTGAGGGTTCTTCGGCGTTGAATGGTGGATGGTGAAAGATCTGCAAATATTTGCACTTGATGCCCTTTACACATAATTCTGTCCAATGCTCGGGAGTGTTTCATGACCCCCTCCTTGATGGCATAAAAATGGGGCTTTACTATAATGTCCCATTGGGGAGCCATCCTTCCTGGGGGGGGGCCCGAGGGCCCTGTGGGCCCTGTCCAGTTCTAGTTGGTGGGCCGGAGTGTTGGGTAGCAAATTGTTAATTAGCTCCTGAATAGCTTCGGTGACATCTGAGATATTTTCGGGAAGTCCTCTTACTCAAAAATTATATCTTCTGGATCGGTTTTCTAAATCATCGATCCTTGACATGGCAGTGTCCAGTTGGTCCTGTAGTGTGGAAATAAGGTCAGAATTTTGGTTGGATACCGCTGCAGTGTGATCCAGTTTATTTTCAATCGCCTCCATTCTTAACCCCAGCATCTGAAAGTCTGTTTTAATTTCCCCTGTGATTTTCTCTACTGTATTGGATAAGCCCCTCTCCAAAAGCATTGAAAATTTCTGGTATAGATCATCTACCTGGATGGAGAGATCTTGGTTTGGGGTGCCTGGGGTCTGGAAGATATGGATGTCCTGTCCCAGGGAGGAAGGCCCGTGGTCTCCCTGCATGCGGCCTAGTAAGGATTGGATCGATGTGGGCGATGGTGTGGCCATCTGTATCAGGCTGCCTGGTGCCTTGGGGGTGTAGTTGAGGGTGGCCGGGGAGATCACTTGCCTGTGCTCAGATGAGGAGTTACAACCTGGGATAGAGTTGCTGTGTGCCTCATGGAGGCCTGCTGTGAGAGCCGGAGTGGCAGCCATCTTTGTACACCCAGGTGAGGGTGCCGCCGTGAGTGGAGCTCCTTCTTTGCCGCTGGACCGGCCATACAGGGGGTTGCCGCGATGTTCGGGGGTCGAGATCACCCCTCAGTTTCTGTAGCTGTGGGCTCAGAGAGGCAGAGCGGGCTCCTTCAGCTGGCAGCGGTGCGGAGCTCCGAGTCGAGCGTCCATGTCGGAGCTCCCGCGCATGTGCCCCCTGCTCTTTCTTGATGTCGGCCTTCTTGAGGTTGTGCTGCCTCACCTACAGTTTCCTCCTCTGCTTTAATTGGCACCCAAGTCACATTAGCAACCCCATCATCATCATCATCATCATCCTCATCATCATCATCTCCATCATCATTACCACTACAGACAACTTGGCAATACGTTGCGGCTGGAGGAACATGAATGCCAATTTGTCTACCAGTGTTCTTCCCTCTCTCTAGGCTCCTGTCATCCTCAAACTCAGAACCAACATCTGAATCCATTAATGGCTGGGCATCATCAAGGAACAAGTGTCTGACACTGTGGTCAAATAACTCAGCTGGCTCCTCCTCCATGGCTGATGTTGGGGCTATGGCAGGAATAGATAGGCAGGTTTATCCACTCTGGCAACTGCAGGGGACTGCATACTTGTCTCTGCTTGCGTGACAGAGGATGAGGAAGGTTTAGTAAGGAAGTCCACCACCTCCTCTGCATGCTGTGGGTGGTTAGCACGGGCAAACTCAGTAAACAGAGGAAATTATGCCCTGCCTGAGAACTGACCACCACATCCACCTTTTCCTGTGGACACATTTGTTGCTTGGCCCCCTTACAGCGCCAAGGAGACATCTGCCTCTCATTCTTGTCCTCCCAGACATTATTGGGAGGGAGGGGGCGGTGCTTATTAGCAAATCTTATGAAGAAGTGGAAACCTGTATGTAGATGCACTTTAATCAATGTGAAGTGGTGTTTGGTGCACTTTAATTTGAGTACTCACACTACACAGACACACTCCACGGAAATACTGTAATATACTGCAATATAATGCGCAAAACGTAAAGTAATGTACAAAACTATATGGCGTTAAACTTGCAGTAATGCAGTTAGAACTATATGGCGTTAAGCTGGCAGTAACACACACAGAAGTAAATGACATTAAACTGGCAGTAACGCACACAGAAGTAAATAGCGTTAAATTGGCAGTAATGCACACAAAACTATATGGTGTTAAACTGGCAGTAACACAGAACTATATGGCATTAAACTGGCAGTAACGCACACAGAAGTAAATGGCGTTAAGCTGGCAGTAACGCACTTAGAACTATATGGCCTTAAAATGGTAGTAATGCAGTTAGAACTATATGGTGTTAAACTGGCAGTAACGCACACAGAATTAAATGGCGATAAATGGCGTTAAACTGGCAGTAATGCACTTAGATCTATATGGCGCTAAACTGACAGCAACGCACACAGAAGTATATTGTGTTAAACTGGCAGTAACTCACTTAGAACTATATGGCGTTAAACTGGCAGTAACGTACACAGAAGTAAATGGCATTAAACTTGCAGTAACGCACTTAGAACTATATGGCAGTAATGCACTTTGAACTAGATGACGTTAAACTGGCAGTGACGCGCACAGAAGTAAAGGGCGTTAAACTGGCAGTAACGCACTTAGGACTACAGTTGTGCTCATAAATTTACATACCTTGGCAACATTTATTATTTCTTGGTCATTTTTCAGAGAATATGAATGAGAACACAAAAACATATCTTTCACTCATGGTTAGTGTTTGGCTGAAGCCATGTATTATTATCTTTTTTTAAATCATAATGAAAACAGAAACTACCCAAATGACCCTGATCAAAAGTTTACATACCCCAGTTCTTAATGCCGTGTATTGCCCCCTTAGACATCAATGACAGCTTGAAGTCTTTTGTGGTATTTGTGGATGAGGCTCTTTATCTTCTCAGATGGTGAAGCTGCGAAGTCCTCCCGGCATAAAGCTTCCAGTTCCTCGAAACTCTTGGGCCATTTTGAGATCTCCCCAGAGTGGCTCAATGATATTGAGGTCAGGAGACTGAGCTGGCCACTCCAGATCCTTCACTTTATTCTGCTGTAGCCAATGAGAGGTCGACTTGGCCTTGTGTTTTGGATCATTGTCATGTTGGAATGTCCAAGTATGTCCCATGTGCAGCCTCCTGGCTAATGAATGCAAATGTTCCTCCAGTATTTTTTGATAACATACTGCATTCATCTTGCCATCAATTTTGACCAAGTTTCCTGTGCCTTTGTAGCTCACACATCCCCAAAACATCAGCGATCCACCTCCGTGTTTCACAGGCCTTGTTGTAGAGTTTATGGTCATGGCCAAAAAGCTCAATTTTGGTCTCATCACTCCAAACGACTTTGTTTCAGAAGGTTTGAGGCTTGTCTCTGTGCTGTTTGGCGTATTGTAAGCAGGATACTTTGTGGCATTTGCGTAGTAATGGCTTTCTTCTGGCGACTCAACCATCTTTGTTCAAGTGCCTCCTTATTGTGCAGTTTGAAACAGCCACACCACATGTTTTCAGAAAGTCCTGAAGTTATTTGTGGGTTTTTTGTTGTATCCCGAACAATTTTCCTGGCAGTTGTGGCTGAAATTTTAGTTGGTCTACCTGATCGTGGTTTGGTTTCAACACAACCCCTCATTTTCCACTTCTTGATTAGGCACACTGCTGATTGGCATTCTCAATTCCTTGGATATCTTTTAATATCCCTTTCCTGTTTTATACAGTTCAACTACCTTTTCCCGCAGATCCTTTAACAATTATTTTGCTTTCCCCTTGACTCAGAATCCAAAAACGTCAGTGCAACACTGAATGAAAGATGCAAGGGTCTGTCAGGAGTCCAGAAACTCATTGACCTTTTACACACACAAATGCACTACTTACAAGCAAACAGATCACAGGTGAGGATGGTTACCTTTAATAACCATACAAACCCCTTTGTGTCAACTTTTGTGCATGTTATCAGGCCAAAATCACCAGGGTGTGTAAACTTTTGATCAGGGTCATTTGAGTAGTTTCTGTTGTCATTATGATTTAAAAAGAGTAAACGCAGTTGATTGAAAATGAATGGCTTCAGCCAAACACTAACCATGAGTGAAAGAAATGTTTTTATTTTCTCATTCATATTCTCTGAAAAATGGCCAAGAAATCATAAATTCTGCCAGGGTATGTAAACTTATGAGCACAACTGTATATGGCGCTAAACTGGCAGTAATGCACACAGAATTAAATGGCGTTTAACGCCATATAGTTCTAAGCGCGTTACTGCCAGTTTAACGCCATTTAATTCTGTGTGTGTTACTGCCAGTTTAACGCCATATAGTTCTAAGCGCGTTACTGCCAGTTTAACTGGCAGTAATGCACACAAAACTATATGGCATTAAACTGGCAGTAATGCACACAGAAGTAAATGGTGTTCAACTGGCAGTAACGCACACAAAACTATACGGCATTAAACTGGCAGTAACGCACACAGAAGTAAATGGCGTTCAACTGGCAGTAACGCAATCAAACTAAACTGACGCTATCTGAATTGTCCCTACTCTAGCTATACACTAATGTAAAGATTACTGACACGGTCTCACGACACTGAAACTAGCTGAGCTGTCCCTACTCTACATATACACTAATGTATGTATGAATGACACGATCTCACTACACTACAGTGAAACTATCTGGGCTGTCCCTACTCTAGCTGCGCACTATGCAAAGCTGAATGGTCCTCCTCACTACACTAACACTATCCCTAGACTGACACTAAACTAATATTCTACACTGACAATTAAAGCGAATTAGCACAGTTTAGCACACTAGCTAACTAATAGCACTGAACAGAACCCTGTTCTATCTCTCTCCAGCCAAAATCACACTGAAAATGGCTGCCATTGAAAGAATACTTTTTTTTTTTTTTTTCCATAAAAGTTTTATTGAAACAAGGGTTTAAGCTTACAAAATCTTGCACAGCATACAGTCACTTATTCAGATACAGCATCTGGTGTTACAGTACACAATTAGTATTCTGTATTACTCCCTGGAGGGAGGGGTGGTCTGTCCCGCCTTGGATATAAGAGATAACTGCTTCAGAGTAAGCTATGGTCTGGATGGATGAATAAGACTATACCAGATACAACTCTTATATACTCATACATGACATTGTGGTCTACGACATAGACTTATTCACTGACATACGACACGTTCTAAAACATTCGAATTTGGGAACAAAGTTATTTTGAAAATACCTTTTTTTTTTTTTTTTCATAAGAAAGTTACCGTCGGTAAAAGTCACACTAAAACCGACCTCTCTCTATCTTGTCCCAAGACAA
>BLSH010347260.1:61189-75448 GCA_018402905.1 Glandirana rugosa | reverse complement strand
GTCTTTTTTTAATTATAGCGCAAAAAATAAAAAACCCAGAGATGATTAAATACCACCAAAAGAAAGCTCTATTTGTGTGAAAAAAAGGACGCAAATTTCATATGGGTACAATGTTGCATGACTGAGTAATTGTCATTCAAAGTGTGAGAGCGCTGAAAGCTGAAAATTGGTCTGGTTGTTAAGGGGGTTTAAGTGCCCAGTTGTCAAGTGGTTAAAGGGGAAGGGGCAGTAAATATAAAAAAATACCAATTTCCACAGAATCTCATTTAAAGGAGAAGGGGCAGCAAATATAAAAATATTAAAAACAACCAGTTAAATATAGCAGTTCATACTATCTTCAAAGAGAACCTGTTACATTCCCAATAATGTATTTATAAGAATACAGTATTGGTAAATCATAAAAGTAACCAGGACACACTTACTATAACCACAAATTGATACTATAATACCCCAAAAAAAAATGTTTTATAAAAACTTTTCTCAAAAAACTTCTTAAAGAGATATACCTTAAATAAGGTGAGACCCAGGGTTCAGCTGTTGTTGATAAAACTGTAAACGTCCCAGTCTACATTCAGACCATACGGGACGTAACACTAAACCCTATGTATCCACCGGGTTTCCAAATGAGAAATCTCCCTCCTGACATTACTTCCCCTCCAATTCGGGGTGAACCTATCTATTGCTACAAAGGTCGTCCCTGCAGGGTTCTTATCATGATGTTCCAAATAATGTCGGGAGACACTATGCTTAGGGAAACCTCTCCTAATGTTGCCCACATGCTCACCCAGTCTTACATTCATCGCCCTAGTGGTGCGACTAATGTATTGCAATCCACAAGGACAGGTGAGCATGTAGACAACATTAAGAGAAGTGCAGGTGATAAAAGTGCCAATATCAAATGCTTCCGAAGTAGCATCAGAACTAAATTGACACACTTTCCTCCGTTTATCAGAATTGAGTTTGCAGATGGCACACCTGCGATATGGATAATAGCCCTTGGAGTCCTGAAAAAAGGAGACCCTATGAGGCGCATCAAGGATGTTGGGAGCAATCTGCAATCGCAAGGGAGAAACCCCTCTAAATATCAGTCTTGGCTGTTCCGGTAACAATGGACCCAACACCTTGTCATTCCTCAGCACCGACCAATGCTTCCTCATAATGCGTTTGAGGTCATTGTGTTGTCGGGAATAGGTGGTGATAAAAGCAAAATCCGATGAGGTCTTTACATCATCATCTCTTGATGTGGAAGGGCCATCAATCATCTGCTGTCTATCCATATTTAGCACATCAGAAATGGCCTTATCGAGGTCAGCTGCCAAGTATCCCTTCTCAAGGAATCTGGACTTGAGAACCTGAGCTTGTAGGAGAAATGTACTAACTAAGGAACAATTCCTCCTCAGTCGGATGAACTGCCCCTTTGGAACTGCTCTAAGCCAGGAGGGATGATGGCCGCTGTTCTGATCTATATAGCCATTCTGATCTGTGCTCTTGAAGTAGGTGGACGTATTTCAGATAAAACAACCCTAACCTATTAACAAGGATGACCGGCGTGGGGTCGTTATACACTATTATCGGCCATGATGACGCTTTAACTGCCATTGAATGGGCTTTGAATAAATCTGATCTCACCAGGAAACATAAGAAATTTCTTTTAAGTTGTTTAAAATTTTGTTTACTTAACAACTATTTTTGGTATGATCGTCGGTACTTCCTGCAGACTAGGGGTGTGGTGATGGGGGCCCGCTTCCCTCCCAGTGTGGCCAATCTTTTTATGGCCCACTGGAAGGAAGAGGTGGTTTTTGCTAATCGCCTGCCCCAGTTGATCTGTTATAGGAGGTACATAGACGATCTGATCCTTATCTGGGAAGGAGATCGATCCAGCCTGGAGGAGTTTATGAATAGATTGGACCAGAATACCAAAAATATTAAACTCACTTGGAATATCAATATCCAACAGATGACATTTATAGATTTAGAGCTTTTTAAGAAAGATAATCGGTATCTATACTATAAATCATTTTAGGCTTACGTACAGAAATGCTTACATTCCTTTAAATAGTTGCCATCACCGTACATGGTTATGTAATATCCCTTGGGGTCAGTTCATTTTGGCAGAACGGTACCTCTGAGGCTGACTACCTGTCCCAATCGCTGGCCAAGAGGTTTATTCAGAAGGGATACAAAAAGATACTATTGTTGCCGTCTCTGAGAAACGGAATAATACTCTTAAGAGTGAATACCGAATAGTACTTGATTACAATATGCAATACAAAAAATTTGAAAGCATAGTAAGGAGACATTAGTCGATACTTAAATCCGATCGTGTCTTGGGTCCAATGTCCCTCTGTTTATTTACCGTAAGGCCCCATTCCTTAGAGACAGTTTAGCTCCAGGAGTTATTAATCCTCCTTAAAAAAAGGGAATAGAATATTTTCCTTCCTATCGGGATTCTATGCATGTGACAGATCAGATGCGCAGCCTGTAAAAGTTCCAAAACAAATTTCAAAAAATGTAAGAAATTTCAATCTTCGGTTGCCCATCAACAATATCCAATGAAAGACCTTATTACGTGTGATACCATTGGTGTAGTCTATATGTTGGAGTGCGAATGTGGCCTCCAGTATATAGGAAGGACCTTGCGGACATTACATGTGCGTGTAGGAGAGCACATTAACAATATAAAAAAGGGCTTAAAAACACATAGAGTATCCCGCCACTTTAGGGTGTGCCACCAATGCAACCCTAGAGGGCTGAAATTCTGGGGGAATCGAAAAAGTCCCCAGACATTGGAGAGGGGGCAATTATATTCAACGTTTGAGCCAGAGAGAATACTTTTCGATCTATCAAACTGGGGTCATGACCACTGCTGGCTTAAATGCCAAATTTGATCTGAATTGTTTTATATCCAACAGGTATTGGTTTGTGATTTTTTTCATGAATTTTGTATGAATTTTAGAGGTTTTCTATTGTAAAAGATGGCCTGCAGGATGACGTCATGCATTTTTATATCATATATATATATATATTTTATTTAAATTTTTTAATTACCTTGTATTTTAAACAATCTGATTGGAGTGCCCCTTTAAGAGCGGGTAGGGTGGAAAGTTATTTGTGACCTTAATTCCGCTCAGGGTGAGGGCACCCAGATAAATCCATTTTTATATTGTCCCTTATGTTTTTAAGGTTTTTGTCAGAATAAAGATTAATTTTATATACTTTTATATACCGCCAGTGCCGTTCGTCCTCTCGTTTGTGGAGACGGTCATGCACAGATAGTTACAATGTATCTTTCCGCCTATATTATGGCAGCGTTGCTCGTATTTGAGTATCGCAGCCCTGACTGGATCCGCCCTCTGTTTACATTTCGACTTGCTAGGCAACCTTTTATAAATAGAAAGAGACATCTGCGTGCTCCTATCCCCGCTGAAGTAGTCAACTCCCACTTTTGGATGCAACACGTACGGGAGAGGAGTTACACATGACATCACCTGCGACCATCTCGGGAACCACGAACTATGCTAGACTGTTTTCTGTTTTGATAGAATGCTGGCACTTGGCATAAGTGCCATTTTTGTGAGTATCTTTTATCTTTGCTATCAATAAAAAACCTTGTAGCTACAGAGAGCACTAGATTCCTGTTTATGTTTTGCATACTTACTGTGCTCAGAGGAGCTGTATCTGACGTCCAGAGATTAGTGCTGCCTTGATGAATGCAGATTGTGAGACCTGGATTTCCATCTGTTTACCTGGGAGATCATATGCTTTGTGACCCCTGCGGGTTGAATCTCTAAGGTGAGAGGCTAGTGACACCTATAGTGGTTGGGCTAAGTTCACTTCCCAGCACATTTTCAGTGTGTCATTTGCTGTTCCTGAGCACCCTCTGTCACCAAGGATTATTACCTGCATTTAAAGAACTATTTTATGGACTATATATACATATTATTTTCCTGTTATTGCGCTGCACAATTTTGTATTATTATTAACAAGGATAGCAGTTGGCAACTCCTCACCTCTATGCCTGAGAGTCAGGCGACTGATCTGCACAGATTTTAAAACTTCCTGGTTGTGACAAAGCTTACCTTCCCCATTCTCCATCTTGCACATGATGATGGATCAATTGAAAGTTGTAGGAGACGGAGGAATATTGGCTTAAGATTGAGAATGGGAGAATAGAGAAAGGGGTAGTGAGATCTGATTTAATCAGAGGATTTCAAAAATTGAAACTAACCTGATCATGGACCATTGTGAATGGGTATAGTGGGGCTGAGCATAAGTGGCAGAAAAAGGGAATGATGTTGTCTTTTAGAGTGGGAGCTGATTGTGGGCAGGAAAGTTAGGCTACACAGTGAGAAGGTGCCAGGACACCTGGAGTCAGGTGACAGATGCCCACCACAGGGATGCGAATCACACCCCAGGTTGTTGGACTTATAGCTGACTGCTGCTAATGAGCTCCGGCTGGTACAGGAAGACGGGCCCCTGGAGCACTGACACTGAAACACAGGGAGCTAGTACATCGGTTTCCCCAGGGAGCAGAGTCTAAGAGCCAGTAGGTATTCTCCAGAGCCTCTGGTGGTGAGGACGGATTTGGCTGCAACTGGATCCAGGTCACGGCCCCTGGGGTCTCCTAGCTCACGCTTGGCTGGCTACAGATGGAAGAGAGGAAGCAGCAGCGCAGGAACAGCAAGGATAGTAAGCGGCCTAACCAAAGGCCAGGGCCACAAGCAGACAGGGACAGACGGAAGAGCACACCAAGGTTGGGGTATTAAGCAGACAGGAGGAACAGAGAACAAGCGAAGGTCAGGGTATCAAGCAGGCAGGGATAGTCAGAACAAGCAAAAAGTCAGTAAACGGAAATGGACTGCATAGGACAGGAACAACCACACACGAAGCCAAGCACACACAACATTGATTGGCAAGGAGGCTTTGCAGCACATGGTCTTAAATAGTGTTTGCTTAATTGGAGGCTGGGGTGGAGTTCACTGAGAGGAGATTACTTAGCCCACAGGTGGTGATGCGAACGGCCTCTAAGCTGACACAACCAAAGAGGTAAGCAAACAGACAGAACATGAATGACTATGGGTTTATGACAGTACTCCCCTCTTATAAGGCCTCCCCCTCCCCCGCCTAGGCCCAGGCTTGGAGGGAAATCTCAAATGAAACCTCCTCATCAGACGAGGTGCAAATACCTCAGATGCAGGGATCCAAGACCTCTCCTCAGGACCAAGCTCTTTCCAATGCACAAGATACTGAAGAATGCCTTTACAGAGCCGAGAGTCCAGGACTAGACTAACCTCATACTCCTGACCATCCTCTGAGACTGGAACCGTGGTAGGGAGAGGACTACAGAACTTAAGGACTAAAGGCTTCAGAAGGGAAACATGAAAGGATTTTGAAATCCTGAGGCTTTTCGGAATCTGGAGTTTAAAATAAACTGGATTAAACTTAGCAATCCTATAGTACGGAGCAATGAACCTTGGGGCAAATTTCAGAGAAGAAACCCTGAGCTTGATGGGAGAGCTGTAGAGAAGGCGGTTTACACCTGTGACGGTCAGCAAAACCCTTAAACATATCAGCCGCTGCCCGGAGGGAATCATGAACCTCACCCCAAATGGTATTGAATGATTGCTGAACCATAGCCAAAGCTGGAAAGTCCAGAGAACAGGTCATAGGAAGAGGAAGCTGAGGGTGTCTTCCATAAACTGTAAAAAAGGGGGTTGTCTTAGAACTGGTGTTAACATGATTATTGTGAGAAAAGGTGCGGAAGAAGACCTCTAACTCTTGATTAACCCTCTCAGTCTGTCCATTGGATTGAGGGTGGTAAGAAGAAGAAAAATCCAAGACAATATTGAGGGACTTGCAAAGAGCTCTCCAGAAGCTGGATGTAAATTGAACCTCCCTGTCTGAAACAATATGGGAAGGAACCCCATGGAGGTGGAGGATTTCTTGAACAAAGATGGGGGCCAAAGCAGGAGCAGAAGGGAGACCAGGAAGGGGAACAAAATGAGCCATCTTGGAGAACCAATCAATTACCACCCAAATTACTGTATTCTTTTCAGACAACGGAAGATTGGTGATGAAATCTGTACCAATATGAGTCCAGAACTCCTTGAAATGGGCAAGGGCATGAGCAGAATGGTAGGAGCTTGTGTGGAGGACTTAGACTGGACACAAACATGGCACACCTTTCCTTAGCCTTTGACATCCAAATGGAGAGTAGGCCACCAGTAGTGGCCACTGATGAGCTGAAGGGATCGGAGGAACCCAGCATGACCTGGCACCTTGGAATCATGTCCCCAACAAAGGATCTTAGGTCTTAGTTCCGTAGGCACGAAGGTCTTGCCAGGAGGAACTTTAGACTCCAGAGTGGAGGAATGGGAAAGAATACACCTGGTCGGAATGATCGGATCAGGTCCAGAGGTCGGATCCTCATCCAGCGTGTCAAAAGACCTAGAGAGTGCATCAGCCCGACTGCTGCAGGAAACAGGTTTGTGCAAGGAAGAGTCATTGTGCGTGTGTTTAAGGGGCATCCAGTGGCATCATTATCTGGTTGATCAGCAGCAGCCTGGAGGCTGCTCCTGCTCCATGCACATCAGATCCATCTGGGCCACAGCACAGGGCAACGCAAGGTCAGACATCATCCCCTGAGCCAGGGTCCTGAGGGAGTCGCTGTAAAGATAAAAATCTTGTCGCTAACACCACCAATGACAGGGATCAGTGAGCGGGCCCTTGCCAATCTTCTCCTGATAGATACTGCAAGCAGGTAACATTGTCTCTATCACTTCCTACATCTGAAACACTTTGTGCCACATTACACCTGGTCAAGCAGCTACAACGTTCATCGCATGTCAGAATATCACAGGCATACTCTTCACCCATTGCTTACTAAAATACACCAGTTTGAGCTGATTTGAATTATTCTGTGCACAGAACAACCTCTAACATTAAACAGTTTGCCGGGCCTATGGGTTGAGGTACAGGAGGGAGTGGTCTGACACTGTCAAAGGTCATTCCCTTGCCCCTCCTCCTGCCTGTTCACATATGATTCCTATTTCTAAGCAGGGGCTTGCCTGTATGTAATTGTTCCTTTTATTCTCCCATCAGAAATTGTTTGTTGCCATTATTGCCTCTACCTTCAGAGGTGCTCTCCTAAGGTACTGCTGTATGATACAAGCTCATGCCATTTACCCTTATTGCCTTTATTACATCAGTAAACAAAGCTTAATTGGTATTTCAGATTTGTGTGTGTCTTTCATTATCTTTGTCATTGATAAAAATCCCTGAACAAAGGGTGTCAGAGGTGGCGGAGGACTTGCAGGGTTGGGGCAACCAGTGGGGTACCGATTCAACTAGTGGCCCTCATGGGGGTAGCGTTACATTTGGGGGCTCATCTGGGATACCTCTCATGGGATGCTCAAGCAAGTCAAGTGATGAGCCCAGGGCTGAAGAGAGAATGGACCACTGCCACCAACTGAGGACAAGAGCATGGAAGTTGATTTGCCTGGAGTTGGATGGGCTGAAAGGGTAATGCGACAGCTGATGAGGAAGGCTGTTCCGGAGCAAGGGTCCTACCTTGTGGATATGAGACCCGAGTTTAAAGAAGACTACATGTACTTTCTGATAGAGTGGTGAGAGAGTATCCCAGCTGGATTTCAAAAGGATGTTGTGAGTTTGGCCGAGGGGCTAGAAGCCCAAGTGATACCATTACTGACAGCAGGCGACCCTGATGAAAATTGCTCTCAACTTGGGTCATTGAATACAGTCTTGGAGAAGGCAGACACTCCTGCTATGGGGATGTCTCCAGCTTCTTTCTATACAGACATGACTGGTTGAAAGCTTGATAAAGAGCAACAACATCTCAGCCCATCAAGGGTATCGGAAGCTGCAGTTCTTCACAGGCTGCCTACCCACCACAAGAGGGGAAGAATTTGAGAGCTGGATGGATCAAGCCATGCAAGCAGTTGACTAATGGAATGTGCAGAGACAGAGGATAAGTGAGAGTCTCAGAAGCCCAGCAGCAGATGTTATCCAGAGTCTAAAAAGGGGTAAACGAGACTGCGTGGCAATGGACTACATCGAGGCCTTGTGTGCAGTCTATGGGAGAGTGAAGAAGCTATCTGAGCTGATGTAAAAGTTTGGGGCTGGGAAGGAATGCCAGAAGAGAGGTCCAGGGTCAACAACTCTGTCATCCCTGCTGCCAAGTAACCCATCACTGGGGTTAGGGACTCAGGCAGAGGGAGTCAATGTCCCACCACCACCCAAGGCCATAGTTAGGTCCTCTCAGGATAGAGTTAGGAAGGATCACAGAAAAGCCCCTCCTGGAAAATTCCCAGGAAGTTTACCAGAGCGATTTTCGGGGCCATCCCCAAATGTGTCTGTACAGGTAGAAGGCATCTACACCAGGGCACTGTTAGATACAGGGACACAGGTCATGCTACTCTACAGAGATTTTTATGACCAATATCTGAAGCACATCCCCTTATGCAACCTCGAGGAACTGGAAATTCGGGGAATTGGGACTGACAAATTCCCATACGATGGATACATCCTCATCAAGATCGCTTTTGGGCCAGCAGCCACTGGGAAAAAGGAGATATTCGACACACTAGAGGTAGTTTGCACAAGGCCTCCAGGGGCTGAACAGAATTCCATGCTGATCGGGAGAAATGCTGACTTCGTGAGAAGACTGTTCGCCACAGTGATCAGGCCCCAGGCTTGTCAACAAGTGATTAAGGAACATAGTGCCCCTGCTGAAGGAGTGGGATGTCTGTGAAAGCTGTGAATCAAGGAGAGAGTGTTGCAACCTGGAGAGATAGCTTGTCTGAAGGCCACCGTCAAGCTCATATGGGATTAACCTGGCCCCTTTGTTGTGCTGGAGACCGATGCACAAGCAGAGCTGTTTGGGATAGAGATGGTTCCTGAATTGGTTCCCACCAAGGCTCTGTCCTGGAATGGGAAGAAGGTGCCGATCAGCCTCCGAAACATCACAGATGACCCTGTCACAATAGGGGCCCTCATGCTAGTGGGACAAGTGAGTGCAGCCACCCCAGTGCCACCTGTGGAGGTTGTTGGAGAAGAACAGTGTCAGCGGCTGCAGAGAGAAGAAGAGCGGATATTATTAGATACCGATGAGAAGATAGAGAAAGACTGCGTTCATTTGCCCTCTAAGGTTCTATGAATTCAACCGTATGCCACAGGGACTATCAGGGGCCCAAGCAACATTTCAGCGACTGATGTCTCTCGGGTAAAGGTGGAGCTATAATTGTTATTTACAGCCTTTGTCTTGCTCCCAAAGTCTGTGTTCCCCGCTCATCTGTTATTGCTACAGTTTACAGTCCACCAAAGCCTTGTAGCGATTTTTAGGTGACTTTGCGGATCTGCTCTCATTTTTATGCCTCAGTTTTAAAAGTATTGTTATACTTGGGAACTTTAATATACAAATTGATTCAGAGTCTTCAAGTTCAGCTAAAGACTTCCTGTCTCTTCTTGAATGCTTTGACCTAACTCAATTTGTCTGCACCCCACACATATCAAAGGACACACCCTAGACCTTATAATTGGAAATGGCCCTATTGTCTCTGACTGCTCTCCCCATGACCCAGGTTTGTCTGATCATCTACCTATTGTTTTCAATCTGTAATTAGCAATTTCTAACACCTCCATGTCTCGATCTGTAAATTATTGCAACTGGACTTCTATTGAAGCAACAAGCAGAGCTGTTTGGGATAGAGATGGTTCCTGAATTGGTTCCCACCAAGGCTCTGTCCCGGAATGGGAAGAAGGTGCCGATCAGCCTCCAAAACATCACAGATGACCCTGTCACAATAGGGTCCCTCATGCTAGTGGGACAAGTGAGTGCAGCCACCCCAGTGCCACCTGTGGAGGTTGTTGGAGAAGAAGAGTGTCAGCGGCTGCAGAGAGAAATTTAGTCTTGTGCCGAGGCGTTGCCTCATGTGTGGCAGAAAAGGATGAAACTCCAATTGTCCAAATGAGAGAAGATCTTCTCTAAAAGTAATTTTGATGTAGGAGGTTTTAAGAGCACCAAGCATAGAATTCGACTACAGGAAGACAAGCCCTTTTGGGAGTGAGCTCGGAGGATACCCCTCAGTGACCAGGAGGATCTCAGAGAGCAACTGGCTGAGTTAAAGAGGTCAGGGGTCATTCAAGAGTCCAGAAGTCTGTATGCCTCCCCTATTGTGGTAGTGTGGAACAAAAATGGAACATTGCGAATGTGCATTGACTATCAAACCTTGAACCGACAAACTATTCCTGACCAGTATACGACCCCTTGCATCGAGGATGCTCTTCAGTGTCTCACCGGAGCGAAGTGGTTCATTTTGCTGGACTTGAAGAGCGGATATTATCAGATACCGATGCACTCAGAAGATAGAGAAAGACTGCGTTCATTTGCCCTCTAGGGTTCTATGAATTCAACCGTATGCCACAGGGACTATCAGGGGCCCAAGCAACATTTCAGCGACTGATGTCTCACGGGTAAAGGTGGAGGTATAATTGTTATTTACAGCCTTTGTCTTGCTCTCAAAGTCTGTGTTCCCCGCTCATCTGTTATTGCTACAGTTTATCGTCCACCAAAGCCTTGTAGAGATTTTTTAGGTGACTTTGCGGATCTGCTCTCATTTTTATGCCTCAGTTTTAAAAGTATTGTTATACTTGGGAACTTTAATATACAAATTGATTCAGAGTCTTCAAGTTCAGCTAAAGACTTCCTGTCTCTTCTTGAATGCTTTGACCTAACTCAATTTGTCTGCACCCCACACATATCAAAGGACACACCCTAGACCTTATAATTGGAAATGGCCCTATTGTCTCTGACTGCTCTCCCCATGACCCAGGTTTGTCTGATCATCTACCTATTGTTTTCAATCTGTAATTAGCAATTTCTAACACCTCCATGTCTCGATCTGTAAATGATTGCAACTGGACTTCTATTGACCATCCCAAATTTTCTAATTCTGTTATTTCCTTCCTATCCTGCATCTCCCCTTTTGACACCCTTGTTGACAAAATAAATGCCCTTAATCCAGCTCTTTCATCTTGCCTGGATAACTATGCCCCATTAAAAACTTGAACCGTTTCATTCTCCCGTCCAGCTCCATGGTATAATTCTCTGAGCAGTCTCACTGAGACTGGAGAGAAATTGGAGCAAATCCGTCTTGACTGTCCATTATCATGCATGGAAAGACTATTTGTGTGTCTATAAGGGTAAACTTGAGACTGCTAGATCAGACTTTTTCTCCCATGCTATTTAAAAAAATATTAGCAACCTAGACCACTTTTCTGCACCATTGACAGATTATTAAAGCATCACAGTCCCTCCACACTCCTCCTCGTACCTGCTTGAACACAGCTCTGTAATACATTCCTAAATTATTTCTCCTCAAAAATTGACAAAATAAGACACTAAATTCTTACCACACCACATGTTGTATCCACATCACTTCCTGACCCACCTAGCTTCACTGGCTCCTCTCTCTCCCACTTCTCTGTACTTGACTCTTCATCTCTAACGAAATTGGTCGCAAACATGAAATTCTCCACCTGCATACTTGACCCTATTCCCACACACTTATTTAAATTTTGTTTTAGTTCTCTATGCCCCATTATACTCTTTTTTTTTTTTTTTTTTACCTCACAACCATATTTTATTTCCTCAGAAACAGGAAATATATATTTAACAGAAACCTCCTTTAAAGTGTGCCAAAAATATATAATTTATATTACATTGTCTTTTCAACCATATCCAAAGCGCTTAAACTGCCTCACACCTGCGCCGGACCATAGGAAAAAAAAAAAAAGTGAAACCGTGAGGCCTGTACAATTTGCATATAGTATATTTATAGACTGCTTTAACAATCGTTTTTAACACAATCTGCTATGACCAAAAAGCAAAAGGAAAAAAAAAAAAAATTAAACAGAGCCATTCTTAAGAGTGTGACTGACGCTGACCGAAATCAAAATATCCACATTCGGGGAAAAATCCAATGATAGTAGGCCTCATCTGTTGCCTTTGCCTCATAATTAGCTTAGAATGTTTAAGGGAAGAATCATGGCCTTGGTTTATTTTGGGCAGCCAATCGGCCATTCTTTTGTATGGACAACAAAATTGCAGAGAATTCTTAACTAAGACACTTTAATGAGGCCAAGCATGCCTGAAGCTTGTGTCCTTTTACATTGTGCCAGAAGCTTGAAAGGGACCGTCTTTGCTGTGGACAACACAAACAGGCCTACAATCAGAAACAGTCCAACATGGCCCCAGTAAAGATGAAGGAGATAGAGAAAGGAAGGAGGGGGGAGGACATGGAGTTAGCTATTTTTTTAAAAATATGTTCCATACCTCTGATATATACATGGTAAAGCTAATGTCAATTTGACCTTATCCATACAAAAATAACATTCAAAACTTATATGTAGTGGTCCACACCTGTACAGAGTCCGAAATATTTAACAAAGTATTTACATTCCATCATGGTGTAATGCAATGCTCCGTGATCATAGATTATAGGCCGAATAAGAGGCCAACTTTATTTGTCCTTCAGATATCAAAATGGAAGTCTGCTGTATGCAAACGTCTTGTTGGTTTAACGCACATGACTGCACAGCATGCGTAATCATTCTCCGAGGATCTGCTGCAACCACATTACAGCCACCCAGAATATTCCTGAACTTTGTTTTATCTCATTGTTACTGTGAAATTGTGTGACTGCATCAATGCAGTGCATGTTATCTCAGCTTGCAGAGCTTGGATTCATTGAATGAGTTTACCAAAAATGTAAATATTGCAAAATATGCAGCCTCATGGTACATAACTAAGCTCCATTGGCTGTATGCAGTTACAGTATGTGCTGTGTGGTTTGCGTAAAGCACCTATGCAGGCATTTGTGTGTGCGTTCTCACCATACATCCATGTGCATGTGGATGTTTTATACAACCCCATGCACATAATAGTTGCATCTTCTAATTCTTAATTGGCTTCTATATGCAGAGGGCCTGGGAGAATGCTTACACAGGCTCTGCACACTATATGGCCATGTGTTGGAAGCCTTTAGCTCTGGTCATCTACTGAAACTTTTACATGAATTTGCAAATGTCACTTTTCATTTTATAAGCTGCTCCCTAGTTTTTTTTTGTTTTTTTTTGTTTTTAGGTTTTCAGGTTCACCTAGGAGGCAAAATGCTAGGTCTTCTAGGTATAATGTTCATCAGGTAGTTACTGAGCATTTAATACTGTACATGTCCGCAGAAAACCTGTTGTCTACCAGAACTTGTCACATTGAAACCAAAGCTTTAATTAAGAGTTTTGCCTGTGTCGACATGCTTTTGTTCACTTCAAACTGATATTGCAATGACGTACATGTCTATGGAATTGCAAAACAGTATGAAGCAGGTCAAATGCAGGTGCAGGTGGTCAACAGTACCCATCAATGAATTCTGAATCATCTCAAACTGATGGAAGGCCAAAGCCTGTCAACAGAGGCCCAGTCAAAGCAGCAGTAAACCCACCCATTTAACAGTCCAAAAATCAGATATGTGCCGGAAATGTAACACTCCCATTGGCTGCGCTCCAAACCAAACTGTCAAACCATCCAATGGCCGGTATCACAACTGACCACATGCGCAGCATCACGGCAGCCGCAGATTAAACAGAGGCCAAGATGGCAGCCTCCCTGGCCGAAAACGATAGGAGGGTCCACCACCACTCCAACTGATTGTTTAAAGCTTTACTGCTGCCATAATCCAATATGTGGCGACACAGAGATTGGTATTATTCCAAGCTGTCACATTTATACATGGCTGTTTTGTAAAGGGGAGCAAACTCTATTGGGTGCCCCCAGCACTGTGACCATATGATCACTAACAGTTTCTAAATACACTCCTAATTGGGAGTCAGAAATATGGATTCCTGATCACGTTATCGCCATGACAGCCAATCACAGTAATGATATGATCGGGAAGCTTATGAAATGCCTCTGCCTTTGGTGGGAAAGGATTAAACTTACAGTTAGTACTCTCATTAGGCAATCATGAAATGGAGATGATGGGTACCCTAAAGCCTTCAAAAAAAACATTTTGTCAATGCTTGCTGCACATACTACCACTTAGGCTACCATTTAACACTTAAGTTAAAAAAAAAACAAAACAAAAAACTACTCAACACTAAAAAATACAGCAGGATAAACTATATCTGAACTGTTGTTCCTGGGAGCCAGATGCTTCTCTTCCTTCCTTTTGTAAGACAAATAGG
>BLSH010347259.1:205279-216700 GCA_018402905.1 Glandirana rugosa | reverse complement strand
TGAATGGACAGAGTCAGTGATCACCGACTTTCCATCCTGACAGATCCAGGACAGGGGGGACTGGAGGAGGAGAGAGGGGCGGAGGAGCACAGTGGGGGAATGAAGAAGCACATCGAGAGGGACCAGGGGGGGGGGTGGAGGAGGACAGGGAGGGGGACTGTAGGAGGACACAGAGGGGGCCCAAAGGAGTGTGGAGGAGGACATGGAGGGGGACCGGAGAAAGACACAGGGGTGATTGGTGCGGCGGTGGGGGCACTCACAAGCACTGTTCTCCCTGTTTGTTTCAATAAAGCAGCTGAAAGCCATGGGAGGGAGAGGAGGAGAAGTGGCTGTCAAGTGCTTTATTGAAATCTCTCCAGTAATAGACAGAAGCTGACCCCCCCCCCCCCATCGAAAATGCTTTGCAGGCACTTTGGGCTTTATTGGTAGATTTTGTTCCAAGTGAGGAAATGCTGCAGCGCCCCAAGATTGACAGAAGGGCTCCCAGACTATTTAGCACATTTAGCAGCCCAAGGCCTGAGACTACGTCTTCGGAGAGGCTGAAACCAGACAGAAACTTCTCAAGGCAGAGGTAGGAACATTACTGCTTTCTTTCACTAGTGCGTGAGTTGTAAGTAAAAAAAGGAGAATACCGGGGGTGTTTATGGTCTTTCTTTTATGCTATTCACTGGTCCCGAGGGAGGAGTTAGAGGCAGAGCTCTATCATAGGTATGCTGCCTTGTTGGTGCCAGCAAAGTGGTTCTAAAGTCTAAGCATTTTTTTTACCTTCATACGTTCTATGTGTTCATGTAAACAATGCTCCACTACAGGCGGTCCCAAACAAGATAGGGACTGTAGGTTTGTACTTAAGTTGAATTTGTTTGTAAGTCAGAACAGGTACATTTTTTAAATGTAGCTCCATCCAAAAAAAGTATTTTTAAGGTTTTTTGTATAGCTTAGGGAAGGGGTAACACCCCTGTAACATTTGTTTTGCTGTCTGTGCCTCTGTTCAGAAGATATAATCTCATTTTCTGTCCCTGTGACAATTGGATTTTGAAAATTTTGAGTTGTTGTGGAAACAAGGATTGGTGTTAAAGCCTCAGTGGAGACACCTTTTTTCCAATAATAACTCTTACAGGAGTGAATTTCCTTCTTAGGGCTAGATTTCCTCTCAATTCCTTATTGTCTCCCTCCGTTTGTAAGTAGGAGTCGTTTGTAAGTCATATGGTTGTAACTAGGGGACCTCCTGTACCTGTTTTTCCTCCCTGTACTTAAAGTGTTACTAAATTCAGAACCTGCATTCAGTATATCTGGTCCCCCATGGTATGCAGAACATGGAAATGCATTTAATTTATCAAATATAAACTGCTAAATACCTTTTCTCATCAGCATTATATAGTAGTCTTGTGACTTCTATCTGATCCTCTGTCTGGACATGCCTGGACAGTGCTGATTGGTCCTGTGCTGATCACATGCACTCTCCCAAGGAAAAAAAACTCTCTAGCAATACACACCAAACTGGGCATGTGCAGTCCATCCCTTGGCTCTGTAAATATCAGGTTATTTTTTTGGAGACAGTGGAAGTAGAGGAGGATGAGAGAGACAGGATCAAACAGCCTTTATACACCATGCAAAGGATTAACCCCTTAGGTTCCACAGTGAATATAACAAGCAAGCTTTACTGCATATACTGACTGATTTTACTGTTGTGGGTTTAGTAACACTTTAAACACTTACCTGACTTCACCAATCCAGCACAGTCCCATCTGCAGCTTTATCAGGCTATTCAAGCATAAAATGAGGATATTATAAAGTTTACAGATTGCTTAATAGGGAAGTTCAGTATTTTTTTTTTTTTAAGAATCATACTAACCTAGGTGGATGCAGCATCTGTCCCCCACTGGTTGTAAGTCTGAGAACCTCAGAGCTCCATGAGCAGACAGATGGTGACTGTCAATCACTGCTGTCTGCTCTGCCCCCGTGCTCTCTGGAGCACTTGGATATGGAGGGGTGGGAGTTGCTGGCTCAGTCTCTCAACAGCTTGCTGAGAGCCTGAGCTAAGCGCCAGTCCAGGGTTGTGGGCGGATTCCGACCATATTGTCGCCTGGACCAGCTCTATGATGTTATCCGACAGTGAACTTCAGCCCACTGTCTGCTGAAAACGGGTCATAGGAGTGCAGATAGGACTGCACTCCTGTGATCCACAGGGGAAGGACAGTCAAACGAGCTTTGACTGTACATCTCCTTTAAGACCTCATATTTATTTCTTAAGAAAGGTTGAGGTAGATTAAGGAAAAATGTGCTATGCTTGTTTTCCTGCCGTAATGATCATATTGTTTGTCTTTTATATACTTGTTACAGTATACTGCATAAGAATTTGAAAATATATTGTAATTTTATTTATTAGCATACATTTTTATATTTCTAATTTAGCTCCAGCTGGATAGAAAATATGCCAACCAAACCTGTGGACTTTGTGGAGATCTTTTGCAGAGCAGCATTTTTGAAACGGAAAGTAAGGATTATATATGTTTTATTAATAATAGATACATATGCATTATTAGGAAAAGTAAAAAAAAGCCAAAATGTTTTTTATTGTCAAAATGTAGCATATACAAGTTATACATTGTAGGAATTGTGTCACACAAGTCATAATGAGACAGATTACAACAAAAAACAGTTGGTGGATCTGTACCCACCGATGCAGGTCTACAATTTCAGCAGTCTTGTGGATAGAATTTTTGAACGACTGCTAGTGGAGCGATGCATTTTGGCTGGTTGAGTAGTCTCTTCATAACGTCCTTTGCATGGTATGTGTTGCAGCCCTCAATGCAGTCTCTAAGGGTCTAAGTATAGTGGCCCGCACCAGTAAGGGGGCATAGCAGCTAAGAATGCTGAGGTTTAAACAGTTTCATAAACAAAAAAAAACAGTTATAGTAACAAGAAGATAACAAATCAACCTGCATGTTCAAGATATAAGATGGTCTTGATATTAAAAATTTATGATGTTTCTAGAGGTAGAGTTATTACAGGGGCTTGGGTATACTGAAAGTATTTGGAGCAATCCCACCTTTCCCAGCACTTATGAAATTGTGTTAAGGCAACTTCGTTTAAGGCTGTTAGATATTCCATAACCCACATTTCAATTATACTAGCTACAAATTTATTTTGTGTAGGAGCAAATCTCTGACTTCCATTGTCTGGGTATTAGGTGCCTAGCCGCGGTTAGCTTATACCTCGCCAAAGCTTTTGAGGGTTTAGAGATCCCTTTAATTGGGAGACCTAGAATAAAGTGTAGTGGGTCTAAGAGCAGATCTACCTCCAAAACCATCACTTCCCAAACCATATCCCAATATTTGCGTATCCGGGAGCACTCCCAAAAAATATGAATCAGGGAGCCTCGATCTGTGTGGCTTCTCCAACATGTGTCTGATATACCCTTATCTATAGCAAGTAGGGTTGTTGGGGTTTTGTACCAAAACATCATTATTTTGTAAATGTTCTCTTTATAGACTACACATCTAGATATTTTTGTTGCATTTTCCCAGATTGACCGCCACATACCTATACAGATGGGTCTATTTTCCCATTTTCTCATATACTGTGTTCATGTTTAGTCTCCTCTCAGGGGGTATAATTCAAGAAGAGCTTGTATAATGTGGATATTAGGTGGGGTCAATCTGACCCCAAAATTGAAATGCGTTCGAAGTCTGTGGGTTGGTCTAATATCATAGATGGTCTTAGAGTTTGGACGAGGTGTCTAAACTGTAGGTATGCATAGAAAGTTTGAGATGGTAGGGTGTCGTATTGATTCCATAAGTAGTCAAATGTCCATAATTTGCGAGTAGCTGGGTTTATGAGGGGTCTTAGCTGAAATATATCCTGTTGGGCCCAAGGCATCATCTGGGTGCGAGACAAGCTGTTCGGGATAGCAGGATTGTATAAAATGTTAGTTAAATAGGAGCATGGTGGAGCCAGTGCACTAGCATTATTACATTCACGCCATATTTTCCTAGTGAAAAGTATTGAGTTCAGTAAAGTGGCAGAAGGTGAGGACATGGGAATTATGGACCTGTTGTTTAGTAAAGAGGAGAGGTGAGCTGGGTAGATGCAGGTCAATTTGATTTATTCCTTGGGAGCATGTCCATCAGGGACAAAGTCTGTCTGAGTTGTGCTGCCAAGTAATATTTGGTCACGTCTGGTACCCCCAGCCCTCCCCGCCCTCAGGGAGCCAGAAGAACTGAACGCCCCACTCTGGGTCTTTTATTGCACCAGATGAATGCAAAGAAGAGGCTCTGTATTTTCTTTAATTGAGTCCTCAGTATAGCTTTTGGAAAGGTCTCAAATAGGTATAAAAACTTAGGTAGAATTGCCATTTTTAGAACATTTATTCTGCCCAAAAGTGAAATGTCAAGAGCAGTCCATTGGTGAATAAGGGATCTAATGTTTTTAAACGATGGAAGGAAGTTGGCTGAGTACAGTTGAGAATATTGTGGGGTGATATAGGTCCCCAAGTATTTGATAGCATGAGTACACCAGTGGTATTTATAATTGTCCTGGAGCTGGGCCAATTGAGCTGTAGGGATGTGGAGTGGTAGGGCTTCTGTTTTTGTTGCATTGATTTTATATCCTGACAAGTCGCTATAGAACATAGAAGATTTGTAGGACTGGTAACGTAGTGTGGGGTTTCGTCAGCGTCAGTAATATGTCGTCGGCCTCTACTCCTTTGATGTCAGGATGTAATCTAATGGCAGCTGCTAAGGGTTCTAAGTATATCACAAAAAGGAGGGGGGAAAAGGGAAACTCCTGTCTTGTGCCATTGTGCATTTGAAAAGGATCAGACATGGAGTATGGGAGTTTCACCTGGGCAGAAGGTGATGAATATAGGGCCGTTATAGCTTTTATGCCTATGTGTAGGTCTCTAACATGTATAGCCTATCAAAGGCCTTTTGGGCATCAAGACTTAGTAGAAGGGCTGGGGTGCATTTACTGTTGATGATGTCTACAAGATCCACTGTCCTCCTGGTGTTGTCGCCAGCCTGTCTTGAGAGGACAAAGCCTACTTGGTCATTATGTATTCGTTTTGACAGGAGGGTGGCTAGGCGATTGGCCAGTATCTTGGTGAATATTTTGTAGTCGGAGTTGAGCAAGGCTTTTGGCCTGTAGTTGGCTGGTGATGCTGGGCTTTTCCCTTCCTTCGGTATCACAGTGATGAAGGCATGTTGGAAATGTGGATGTGGGATTTCCGCTTTCATTAGGGATGAGTAAAGGGCCAAGAGGGTGGGGGCCAACTGTTGTAGGAGCTGTTTGTAATATGTATATGTAAAGCCTTTGGGTCCCGGCGACTTATGATTAGGAAGGCCTTTAACAACCTTTTCCAGCTCTTCATAGGTTATAGGTGCATTCAGTGTTTGTCTGTCCATATGAGTTAATTTAGGTAAGTGGGTTCCTGCGATAAACTCCTCAAATTTTGTTTTATTGAACGGTGAGTGCTGGTCAGGTGACAGGCAATTATAGAGTTTGCTGTAAAATTTACCGAAAGTTGATGCAATGCCTTTGGGGCAATAGGTGGGAGTCGCATCAGATTGGAAAAAAAAACTCGGGGGCAATTCCCGTGGTCTTTGCCAGTCTGTTCACCAACATTTTATGTGGTCTGTTGGCAAATTGGTAGAATTTCTGTTTCATCCACTTCAGACTTTTAGACATGTCCTCAGTGTCCAGGGATTTAAGTCTGTCCCTGAGCAGCACCGCCACCTTCAGATTCCCCACTGAGAGATGTTTTGTGAGCCTATCTTCTGCCTGTGTTAGTTGTTGGAGAAGGGTTTTTTTCTGTAGGGCTGCATCCCCTTTAAACCTGGAACCTATCGCTATGAATTGGTCCCTAATAAAGGCCTTATGGGCCTCCCATAGCGTTGAGGTCTGAGAGACTGAACCTTCATTACACTTAAAGAATTCATCAAGTGATTTTGATATGGACATCCTAACATCTATTCGCTGTAGGAGATTGTCGTTCAAACGCCATTGGCCCCCACAGGGAATAGAGCTAGTTATGATAAAATCTATGACAATAGATGAATGATCTGACCATGTGTTTGTTACAATCTCAGAGTCCACCATTGTTTGACCAAGTGGGTAAGATAGCAGGGATCCGTGGTGAAAACCACAGATTAAATAGGATGGCATGTGGAGGATGAGAAGATAACGGTCGCCTACCGCTAGTCCTTCTCAAGAGTTCCATACTATAAAGTATTTCCATGCTCATAACATTGGTTGTGAGCCATATGGGGAATCAAGGTATCCTTCACAGGATGTCAGCAGTTGCGGACAATCAATAATCAGGGGGTCTCCTCACCTACAGCCGGCCGGTGTGTGGGGTAGGTTGTCAGGTGTTGGCGTATTTCCGAGATCTTGGGGTGCGTTGGGGTGTGGACGCTTGTCCTTTCGCCCTTGCTCTTACTGGTGTCCACAGCTTGCTTGGAGTGGTTGTTGGCCTCGGGTTCGGTATAAGTGCCATCAGGGTTTCTTCAGGTAACAGGGGTAAACCCAGTCTGGACAGAAAAGCTTCCCCTTCAGCTAGATCACAGAGGTAATGTTGTACACCATCTTTGGTCACTGCCAATTTAAAGGGGAAACCCCAGCGGTATATGACCCGAAGCTGCTGCAGGTGGAGTGTGATGGGACTGAGAGAGAGTCGCTTGCCGGCGTAATTGGGGAAAGATCACTGTAAATGTGCAATTTCTCCCCTTTGTATGTAATGGTGGATTTGTTGCGGGTATAGTTCTCCTTGCTCTCATAGTAATGGAGTTTCACCACTATATCTCGGGGCCTGGCTCCCGCAGGTGGTTTGGGGGCCAGGGACCTGTGGGCCCGATCCATGCGCCAATCAATGTCTGGTATAGTGGGGGCCAGTGTAACAAAAAGTCCCAGCAGGTATTCCCTTATCTTTGTATCCCCTGTTGTCTCTCGAACTCCCCTGATACGAAGGTTCTGTCTTCTTTCTTTATTCTCTACATCTTCCTGTTGTGCTTGGAGGGAGTTTACCTGTTGTTTCAAGGCATAGTTGTCTTCCTCTAGGACTTGAACATACTGTATCAGTTCATCCACCTTGTTCTAAATATGGTCTGTCCTCTCTTCCACCCGTGCAATCTCACCCCTTAGTTCCTGGGCTAGTTTCCCAACTTCACTTGTGATAGTGTAGGTTCTGTTTTGTAAGAGGGTACGCAGTTTAGCATCCAGGATATTTGCAGTCAAATGTGCTGTATTAGTGTCTATGATGGTGCTGGGAGGGATTTACCTCCTCCATCTGATCATCCACGCTGGTCATACCAGGTGCCTGGGGTGCGGAACTACTCGATTCCGGGGATCCGGATCGCATGAGGTATTTCTCCATGTGGGTAGGCCACGGCACAATGAGGGGTTTGTAGCACTCTTTTTGTTGCCCGATTTTGCCCATATGGATCTTCAGGTGTTGTTGAGACACTTGGTCGTGCTCCCTGGCTGCTAGGAGGCTTTATTTGCTTTTGGGGAGCAGTGCGAAGGAGTGGTTAAGTGGAGTGGGTCTAGTGTGCGTCCGCCATCTTCAGCCTCCGCGCATGCACCCCAAGCCAAAATGTTTTATTTATTTTTTTACATACATATTAATATCTGCACTTTTTTATTAGAAAATTACTTAAACCCCCCAAACTATTATATATTTTCTGAAATGATGGTCTCTGTTTTTTATTCCAGTATTCACACAACTGTTTATCACCTAGTTATTTTGTGTTTCAGGAAAATGATTTCCATGCTGTATTTATGTGTGGTAATGGTAATTTCCTCACCAGTGATTTTTAACAATAGTTGTTTTTAACCTTTATTACATTGTACACAATTTGGATACCGTGAAATGTTTATCTTTTTTCTCTGATGCAAGCAAACCTGAAGTAGATTGCTATCTACTCGCCTAAATTTAGAGGTAAACTGTTGAAAATCATTAGGAGAGGATATATTGTGAAAATAAAAATCATTGAGATGCTTAATTTTATTTTCTGGCACTAGATCCTTAACAGAAATGTGGCCTTAGGAAAGCATAACAATTTTTCTTACTTAATCTTTTGCTTATGTAGTTATTTCCTGTGCATGTTTTCTGATACTATGGCTTCATATGATTTTTAGCTTCATTTAGTGGCCAAAATGCTGTATATTTTTCTGAAATACCTCTATCACAAAATAGAACATATTATTTGATACTAGATGGAGCTGAAGATCATAGGAAGTCATAGTATTAGAGAAAATATGGGGAAAATTTGTGTTGGCAGGACAAATGCTTGTGATATTCAACCAACAAATGATTTATAAATAGACTCATTTGTGCTGCATGCAGCTCTAAATGCTAATATTAAATCATCTTAGTTTCTATTCTGAAAAAAGTCATTTGGCTGTTACTCACTTTTAACTACATTTCACTTCAGGATCTCACAAGATTTCTATCAAAGACTTTTTTCAACTTTAATAAGATGATGTATAGGGGTTGATTTACTAAAGTTTGAAAGTGCAAAATTTGGTGTAGCTCCACCCAGAAACCAATCAGCTTCAAGGTTTTATTGTCAAAGCTTGACTGAGGTTAGAAGCTGATTGGCTAGCATTCAAAGCTGCACCAGATTTTGCTCTCTCCAGCTTTAGTAAATCAACCCCATAGTGTCACGTGGGCAAGGAAGTGGGTTATAACTCCTAGAAGTAAGAGGAGATTGAGTCCTATTCCCTTTCCTAAAATGGTCACAGGGAGGAGAGTTCTGTGGAAAATGTGAGGAAATTCTAAGAAGAGCCTGCAAGAAAGCATAAATATGTATTTTTTATTATGTCTTTTATGCATGAAGGCTTTACTTTCTTTGTGATGGTCTACTTTGAAGTATATCTAAACCTTCATTGTATTTTTTTAAATATTTCCATATCATGCCCTTGTTCCAGATTTGCAGTTTTTTCTTTTCTTTTCCTCAATTTTTTTTTTAAATTGTAGATCTTGGAATTTCCTGAGTTAGGGTGACATGATCACTCCATAAGCAGTAGGCAGCAGTGTTGTCACCCCTCCCACAGGGTACTACAAGCTAAAGTGCAGATGCAGAACACGTCTGAACTTTCATCTTGTTAGTTCAAGGCATGCCAAAGGGCCCTTCAGGCGTGTGGGGTAGGTTGTCAGGTGTTGGCGTATTTCCGAGATCTTGGGCTGCGTTGGGGTGTGGACGCCTGTCCTTTTGCCCTTGCTCTTACTGGCATCCACAGCTTGCTTGGAGTGGTTGTTGGCCTCGGGTTCGGTATAGGTGCCATCAGGGTTTCTTCAGGTAACGGGGGTAAACCCAGTCTGGACAGAAAGGCTTCCCCTTCAGCTAGATCATGGAGGTGATATTGTACACCATCTTTGGTCACTGTTAATTTAAAGGGGAAACCCCAGTGGTATATGACCAGAAGCTGCTGCAGGTGGAGTGTGATGGGACGGAGGGAGCGTCGCCTTGCCAGCGTAATTGGGGAGAGATCACTGTAAATTTGCAATTTCTCCCCTTTGTAGGTAATGGTGGATTTGTTGTGGGTAGAGTTCATAAGAGTCTCCTTGCTCTCATAGTAGTCGAGTTTCACCACTATATCTCGGGGCCTGGCTCCCACAGGTGGTTTGGGGGCCAGGGACCTGTGGGCTCAATCCATGTGCCAATCAAAGGACCCTTCAGCACTATCCACACTCCCTGTGATAGTATTGTGGCAGCTTCCTATATGATCACTTTAGGGTTTGCAACTGAGGCCATTCATTGTAAACAAGCCAGTGAGTATCACTCAGATCCACAGGTACCATGTTTGCAGTCCAGCAGTGAGAGGGAGCTGTCTTTGGTGACAGGAGCAGCAGGGATGGGGGCCGCAAACTTGTGGCAGTGAGTCATTGCAGAGCTAGGTCTATATTTTTGGGCATCACTCATGGTGATTGATGTGTATCTGTAAAATGTAATTGTTTACATAAAAGGCTTTTTCTATGGTGTGAGTACCAAAGGTGTTCTATGTATCCCACAGTGGTCCCCATAAGGCAGTGACTGGATGTATTGGGGCCTTCATATTTTAAATTAAGCTTCCAGATTATCATAAGTCCCCATTCACAGACCCCCAGATCATTTTTGAAGGACAAGATTTGGGAATGAGGCCCTTTCCCCATCAACTTTGGGACAAGGTGTCATTTAAGAGGGGAAGACAGGTGGGGAAGATTACTTATTGGAATCTGGAATCCCCCTTTAGAAGAAGGGGGATCCCAGATGTCCAGGTGAATGAATGAGGGGTACCCCTTTTTACTCATTAATAGTAAATAAAAACACCCACACTATTTGAAAATTCCTTTATTAAAAAAAATAAATGTCCCCCAATGTAAATCAAATTACATTTTTCACTCTTTGTTATATTGCAGCCATTTGCTAAAATCATTTAAGTTCATTTATTTTCCTCATTGATGTATACACAGCACCCCATATTGACAGAAAAACACAGAATTGTTGACATTTTTGCAGATTTATTAAAAAAGAAAAACTGAAATATCACATGGTCCTAAGTATTCAGACCCTTTGTGTGACACTCATATATTTAACTCAGGTGCTGTCCATTTCTTCTGATCATCCTTGAGATGGTTCTACACCTTCATTTGAGTCCAGCTGTGTTTGATTATACTGATTGGACTTGATTAGGAAAGCCGCACACCTGTCTATATAAGACCTTACAGCTCACAGTGCATGTCAGAGCAAATGAGAATCATGAGGTCAAAGGAACTGCCTGAAGAGCTCAGAGACAGAATTGTGGCAAGGCACAGATCTGGCCAAGGTTGCAAAAAAATTCTGCTGCACTTAAGTTTCCTAAGAGCACATTGGCCTCCATAATCCTTAAATGGAAGACGTTTGGGACGACCAGAACCCTTCCTAGAGCTGGCCGTCTGGCCAAACTGAGCTATCGGGGGAGAAGAGCCTTGGTGAGAGAGGTAAAGAAGAACCCAAAGATCACTGTGGCTGAGCCCCAGAGATGCAGTCGGGAGATGGGAGAAAGTTGTAGAAAGCCAACCATCACTGCAGCCCTCCACCAGTCGGGGCTTTATGGCAGAGTGGCCTCTCCTCAGTGCAAGACACATGAAAGCCAGCATGGATTTTGCTAAAAAAACACCTGAAGGACTCTAATGATGGTGAGAAATAAGATTCTCTGGTCTGATGAGACCAAGATAGAACTTTTTGGCCTTAATTCTTAGCGGTATGTGTGGAGAAAACCAGGTACTGCTCATCACCTGTCCAATACAGTCCCAACAGTGAAGCATGGTGGTGGCAGCATCATGCTGTGGGGGTCCTATAGGGACATGAACCGGCGTAAGTAGAAAGGGAGCTAACGTTGGTCAGCAGGACAGGGACGTCGACTTTTTGTGGGGGTGTCGTACTACGACGGTGGTGGTACGAA
>BLSH010347259.1:169168-184851 GCA_018402905.1 Glandirana rugosa | reverse complement strand
TACATTTCGTCAGTACCGTTATGTCCCTCACGTCTTAATAATCCGTTCAACATAAAAACTCCTTATTAAAATAATAACTTGTTGTTGGTACAAGAGTTACTAAGGTTTTTGAGTAATTATAGTTTCGACTTATAAAAACCTTCATCAAAAATCAAACAAAAATCAACATCGATAAAATCCTCCTATAGACACACACGTCCACTGATAATGACACGTATTAATAAGCCGTTGAATTGTTTTTTGTTTATATATGGGTAAAGTTAATAAATAAAAGTCGTCACTTTGGTTATATTGTAGAGTTTTAAGTGTTTATATGTAAAGACTTGTTTTTGAATGTCAGAAATGTATATTTGTGAATTTTGAGATGTTATATTGGTTTCACTGCTGAAAATAAATAATTGAAATGGGTATATATTTGTTTTTTGTTAAGTTGCCGAATAATTATGCACAGTAATAGTCACCTGCACACACAGATATCCTCCTAAAATAGCTACAACTAAAAACAAACTAAAAACTACTTCCAAAAATATTCAGCTTTGATATTAATGAGTTTTTGGAATCATTGAGAACATGGTTGTTGTTCAATAATAAAATTATTCCTCAAAAATACAACTTGCCTAATAATTCTGCACTCCCTGTATTGCCATGACTGCTTTACATGATTTGCGCATTACCTATAAAGATCCCATTGGCCTTCTTTAAATCTTTGCATTCGGCTCAAATTAAATTTGTGTGGGCTTACAGAAAACCAAGAATTAAATTTACTTTACTGACTAGACCTAAGGAGTTGGGAGGGATGGGCCTCACTGATTTTAGGAATTATTATTACACCTCACATTTGGCGAGAATCATTGATTGACACTGTCACGGTGGTTTTAAGGGCTGGGTCTATCTTGAATGCGGGATGAGTCCAATTCCTTTACAATTCTCACCCTGGATCCCATGATCAAGCTTAAAAATCATCCCCTGTCGGGAGTAACCCTAGAAATATTACACAATGTAATCCATAAAAAAAAACATTTCATTGGATTTAAGCCCTCTTACCCCCCTAAGGAATAACCCAGACTTCCCTCCTGGATATAACAATCCAAACCTTAGGCCTTCCTCACCAGAAAGACCGGCATTGGCAGGAAACTGCTATGAGGCTGGACGTGCAAAACAATTTGATTCATTAAAAGCTGACTTAACCATACCCACCTTAAACTTCTGGTCCTATCGACAAATTCATAGCTATATTTCAGACCATTCCAAAAAACACAACTTCATGCGTCCACTCACAGAATTGGAGTTGGCCTGTCTGCAGGGAGATGTACTGGAAAAGGCTACAACGGTCTCTTACTCAAGGTTGCAGAAGTCAGTGACCCCTTACACGGATAGGTTCCAGGCGAGCTGGTCGGCAGATCTTAATATGGATATTCTCAGATGCACAATGGACAAGGGCCTATTCTAGCTCACAAATGCTCACTGAGCATGAAGACGCAGGAAACAGCCTATAAACCATTGTCACCTTGGTATGCAACTCCCACCAAGTTGCATAAATGGTATGAATATCTCAGACACTTGCTGGCATTGTAACATAGACACAGGTACCCTACTCCACATTTGGTGGCATTGTCCAGCACTGTCCACCTACTGGGCCAGGGTCAAAGATATTACCTTTGAAACTAAATTAGAGTTGTATGCAGCATGCTGCTTACTCCATATATCCAAAGTTCTAATGAAAACATACAAAAACTCTCTATCGCGACATCTATTGAATGCTGCTAAGACGCTAATTCCTGTACTTTGGAAATCCACCCCAGCACCTTCTATACGGGATTGGCTAAACAAAATTTCCTCCCTGGCCCAAGCGAGTGACAGGGTGGAACGTTTTCACAAAACCTGGAATCATTGGTTCGTTTTTCGCTTCTCATCAGAATACAACTCTCTGGTCCAGGATGCACCTGGAGTTTAATCTTATTATCAAGAAAAAATATTTATAGATTATCATGGTGGTGGTCAATTATATCTGATTTTGGTTTTATCCTGAGTCATTTAGATCCTGCCATCCTGTGAGTCCCCTATGTCTGGGGATTAGATGTACAGTCTGTTGTCGTATTCCTTCTCTCTCAAACTTTCTTTATGAGTGCCCCATACCTGGGCATATCTATTTTCTTGCTCTCTTTGTACTTCCTCTCCTCCCCTTGACTTTCTCTTTGTCTACTTATCTTCCTTTATGCTAACATAGTTATTAAGCATCCCCTGCTGTGATTGTGTATATTATAGGGTTAACTAACCTCTGAAACAAATGTTAACGATGAAGTTTGATCAACCCATTGTCTTATTTGGCTATCAGGAATACTGTAGATTTCATGGCTCTACTTATTTTTTTTCTGTTTCTTAACTCAAGTGTAATAGTATATACCAGCTCGAGACTACAAAATTTATTTAAAGATGATTGATTTGGCTGATGAATATTTCCTGAATTATCTTTGTAATCGCTATGATTTCTCGTGCTATTCTATACAAACAATGTAAGCTTTTTTCTTATTTGATCAATAAATTGATTAATGTTAAAAAAAAAAACTGTCCCCTCCCTCCTCCTAACACCTAGTCTAACTAATACAGTGGGGATCGAAAGTTTGGGCACCCCAGGTAAAAAGTTGTATTAATGTGCATAAAGAAGCCAAGGAATGATGGAAAAATCTCCAAGAGGCATCAAATTACAGATTAGACATTCTTATAATGTCAACAAAAGTTAGATTTTATTTCCATCATTTACACTTACACTGTCCCCCTTTGGCAAGTATCACAGCTTGTAAACACTTTTTGTAGCCAGCCAAGAGTCTTTCAATTCTTGTTTGAGGTATCTTTGCCCATTCTTCCTTACACAAGTCTTCCAGTTCTTTGAGATTTCTGGGCTGTCTGTCACGCACTGCTCTTTTAACCACTTCAGCCCCGGAAGGATTTCCAGCTTTAGGACCGGAGCCCTTTTTGCGATTTGGCACTGCGTCGCTTTAACTGAAAATTGCGCGGTCGTGCGACGTTGTACCCAAACGAAATGTGCGTCCTTTTTTCCCCACAAATAGAGCTTTCTTTTGGTGGTATTTGATCACCTCTGCGTCATTTCTGATCGCCGCTATAAACAAAAGAAGAGCGACAATTTTGCAAAAAAACCCAAATTTCTTACTTTTTGCTCAAATACAAATCCAAAAAAAAAATATAAAAAAACATTTTTTTTCACCGTTTTTGGCCGATTTATATTCGTCCTCATATTTGCGATAAAAAAAATCACAATCGGCGTTTATTGATTGGTTTGCGCAAAAGTGGTCGCGTTTACGGATGATGAGAATTCATTTTTGGGGTTTTTCTTTTTTTTAATTTTTTACTAGTAATGGCGGCGATCTGCGATTTTTAGTGGTACTGCGATATTTTAGCGGACATGTCGGAACATTTTGACACTTTTTTGGGACCATTGGCATTTATACAGCGATCAGTGCTATAAAAATGCACTGATTAGTGAAGGGGTTAACCTGCAGGGGGCGCTCTAAGGGTTAACTATGTTCCCTGGGCGTGTTCTAACTGTGGGGGGACTGCCCTAGCTGGGGAAGGGAAGTGGTCACAGCCTTGGTATACAGGAAGGCTGTGATCACAGCCCTTCCCCCTCACACAGAGCGGAGGTCCGTGTTTACATGCACGGACCTCTGTTCTTTCACTCCGGGGGGGGGCATCGCGGGTAGCCGGCGGCAATTGAAGCCGCCGCACCCGCTCCCTGGCCCCCCCGAACACAGTGAGCGTGGGCGTGCGCCTCCGGCAGCGCGCGCGCTCACTAGGCTCTGTCTCGCGGACGCCGTCGTATGACGGCGTTTCGTGTTACAGAGCCACTCTGTCGCCGTCAATTGCCGATCAGCCGTCGGCAAGCGGTTAAGGTCTATCCATAGATTTTCAATTATGTTGAGGTCAGGAGATTGTGAAGGCCATGGCAAAACCTTCAGTTTACGCCTCTTGATGTAATCCCCCGTGTATTTCGAGGTGTGTTTAGGATCATTATCCATTTGTAAAAGCCATCCTCTCTTTAACTTCAGCTTTTTCACAGATGGCATCAAGTTACCATCCAAAATTTGCTGAAATTTTATTGAATCCATTTTTCCTTCTACTCATGAGATGTTCCCTATGCCACTGGCTGCAATACAACCCCCAAAGCATGATTGATCCACCCCCATTCTTAACAGTTAGACAGAGGTTCTTTTCATTAAATTCTGTGCCCCTTCTTCTCCAAACGTACCTTTGCTCATTCCGGCCAAAAAGTTCAATTTTTAACCTCATCGGTCCACAGAACTTGTTTCCAAAATGCATCAGGCTTGTCTATATGTTCATTTGCAAAGTTCAAACGCTGATTTTTGTGGTGAGGACGTAGAAGAGGTTTTCTTCTGATGACTCTTCCATGAAGACCATATTTGTACAAGCATCTCTTTATAGTGGAATAGTGTACCACAACTAGTGTTGAGCGAACCCGGACTGTAACGTTCGGGTCCGTACCGAACTTTCGGGTGTCCGGGACCCGGACATTTCAAAAAACGTTCGGGTCCGAGTCCGGGGTTCTGGTATTTTACTCCACGTGTTGAGAAGCTGCAGGGCAGCCAATCAACAAGCGTTTCACTGGTTTGCCCTTAGAAGCCATCACAGCCATGCCTACTAATGGCATGGCTGTGATTGGCCAGTGCATCATGTGACCCAGCCTCTTTATAAGCTGGAGTCACTTGATGCTGCAGTCACATGGTCTTGGGTTAGCTGTAGGGAGAGGGAGCTGACGGCGTCAGGGAGAGATTAGAGACATTTTAATAACATCTGATCCTGCATCCTGAGATAGATTACTACTGCTGTGCTGTTGCTCTGAGGACAGATAGCAGAAATTTGAGATTTCACATACCGCTGCTTTGAGTTGCAGATCAAACTCTGCATAAAACAACGATCGCTACGATTGTGCTCAACGATTAGATTGTTGGTAAATTTGAGATTTCAAATATTGCTGCTTTGAGTTGCAGATTGCAGATCAAACTCTGCCTAAGACAACGATCGCTACGATCGTACACAACGATCAGATTGTGGAATCGTACACAACGATCAGATTGTGGGATCGTACACAACGCTCAGATTGTGGGAGTAATTTGAGATTTCACATACTGCTGCTTTGAGCGATCTGACTGCACTAGGTAGAGGGACAGATTATTGTTCAAAAATCATCTCCTAGTTCTAAAGGGAGAGGTTTTAGCTGCAGCTGTAAGTGACACATTATTGTTCAAAAATCATCTACTAGTTTATTTGATTTTAATTTATTTTCCCTATCCCCATTTTTTTGTAGGGCACTTGCTCACTCTTACCCCCATTTTACTTCCTTTTGCAGCCCTCTAGCACTTGCCAGGACTTTGTTACAGCCATTTTTGTGCCTAAAAGTTCGGGTCCCCATTGACTTCAATGGGGTTCTGGGTCCGGGATAACGTTCGGGCAACGTTCGGAAGCCGAACCCGGACTTTTTCCCAAAGTTCGGACGGACCCGCAGAACCCGAACGTCCAGGTGTTCGCTCAACTCTAACCACAACTCCAGTGTCTGCCAGATCTTTCTGGAGGGATCGTGCAGTCAAACGTGGGTTTTGAATTGTTTTTCTCACAATCCTGCAAACTGTTCTGTCTGATATTTTTCTTGGTCTTCCAGATCTTGCTTTAACTTCCACTGTTCCTGATGACTGCCATTTCTTAATTACATTCCAAACAGACGATATTGACATCTGAAAACGCTTTGCTATCTTCTTATAGCCTTCTCCAGCTTTGTGAGCGTCAACTATTTTCAGTTTCAGGTTTCTAGACAACTACTTAGAAGATCCCATGGTGCTGATTGTTGGGGCAAGGTCAGATGAGTCTGGGCATTTAAAACCTTTGAGATTAACATCACTTGGTCTTCCCAGACGATGATTGAGAACAATCCATGACACTGGCAGGTCTCAGCCTTGCAAAGGGGGCAGTGCATGCTATAAATTCTGCAGGGTGCCCAAACTTTTGAAGACGCCATTTTTTTGTTTTCTGTAATTTTGAAAGTGTCAATGATGGAAATAAAATTTAACTTTTGTTGACATATTATAAGAATGTCTAATCTTTAATTTGATGCCTTTTGGAGATTTTTCCATCTTTATGCACATTAATACAAATTTTTACCTGGGGTGCCCAAACTTTCGATCCCCACTGTATGTGTAAGAAAGATGTGTATACTTACCTATTTTTAGGCCATTCTCTCCTCTCCCCTGAAGTCACATTTACTTGTAGGCAGATGCAGTCTACTTTCTCCGCTCTAGGTGGTGCTTTTCTGCAGCGACACTGTTGTTGGAGAGGCAGTTAAGAGGAAGAGGGTTCCTCTATGATTTTCTGAGTCACCGGGTCAGCTATTCTATTGGATACTGTCACTGAATGTGGCTTTAGTAGCCATCTTGGGTCAGGCAGAGAGTATTTAAGGCCTGACTCCCTGGTTTTGTGAATTGGTAGAGTAGGGACTAGTAGTCCCTCTGTTAGGGACAGTATTAGTAGTAAGGGAAAGGTGCCTGATGAGACTGAGGTTGCTGTGCTATTTCAATGCAAGTTTTCCATTGCACCTTATTGTGTAAATTATTGTTGCCATGCCACATTGCACCCCACCCACATGCTGACAAAGGGGAGCTGGATCACACGACTGGGCCAGAGCAGCCTGAAAATAGGTATGTATTGTATCTACATCTTTCTTGCACAGGTTAGTTAGCATAGGTGTTAAGATGAGGGAGGGTACAGTTTTAAGAATAGTGAAGTGTAAGCTGGAATTGCACTTTAACCACTTGACCTTTTATCCCCTTCATGACCATTTTCATGCACGTTTTTGCTATTCAGCACTGTGCGACTCTAACTGGCAACTGCTTGGTCATGCAACCCTGTACTCAAATGAAATCTATATAATTTCTTTTTTACACAAAAAGTACAAGCTATTTTTTCTTTGCTGCTGATGGTTGACTGGAGTTATTTATTGACCTTTGCAGAATAGATTTTGATCTTTTAAATAATAGTTACATCTGTGATAAGTGGCCATTGGTGAATTTGATGATATAGGGTCTGGGATTAAAAGTACCATTTCAGTGTTTGCAGATGACACCAAGTTATGCAGTGAAATAAAGTTATTACAGGATGTCTCCAACTTACAAGCAGACCTCAATGCACTGTTTAATTGGGCGACTATGTGGCAGATGAGGTTTCATGTAGATAAATGTAAAGTTCTGCGCTTGGGGGCTAAGAATATGCATGCATCATACATACTAGGGGGAGTACAACTGGGGGGGGGGGGGATCCATCATGGAGAAGGATCTGGGGGTTTTTATAGATCATAAGCCTAAAGTGATTGTGAAGGCTCATTTTTTTTTTTATATATGTTTATTAGAGTTTAGTCGCCAATACAAAAAACAGTATCAAAAACAAAGTGTTGACAAGGCATTGACAAACAGGCCAAGCCAGCCTAAGGTGTATCCTTACACAGTTAGATAAACCCATAAAACCAATAAAAAACATAGAGGCAGGAACAGAGCTTTACGTATTGATGAGAACTAAGATCGGTGCTAGAATTAGCTAAAGTATTTTGTGGAAGGATAACTGGTTGCAGAGAATGTTATTCACTCAGGAAACCAAATTTAGAGTAAGACTAAGTAGTGGGAGCTGTGGATGATTTACAGGAGAGGCATAGTAATTAGACAATACCCAATGGGTTTAGGAATGTGTAAATACTATGGTTGGGACTCCTGGATAGGAATTTGTGAAATGTCAAGGAGAGAGAGGGACTGGAGAGGTGGGGTCCAGGAGCTTGAGCTTGCCCAAGGTACAAGCAATGTCCGCCCTGAGGTATCAATTGGAGAAGTGGAAAGGTTCCATGCATCGTTGGATTTTACTAGGGGAAAGTGTTTGTTCCATAAAGTTGCACCATCTTGCAAAATTTTTTTTTTAGGATTTAAAGTCTTGGGTAATGTCCAACCTTTCAATGAGAAACAGATTTTGGATAGTGGCTTTTACTTGGGCCACTTGAGGTGGGTCAGGTTTGATCCAAGCTTGCATAATTGTCCTACGGGCAGCTAAGAGGCATAGATGGGCCCATTGTGGGTTTTTTTCTTCAGAGGGGGAGACGTCTGAGGTGGGGGGTCGCATTGTGGCTAAAGAGACATGGCATTGGGTTCTTGGGAACTTCTGAACTTTTTCAATGTATATGATGACTTGGTCCCAGAAATCTGCTATCTTGGAGCAGCTCCATAGCCTGTGCAGCAAGGTGGGTTTGCTTGAATGGCACCATGGACAAGAGGGGAGAGAGGGATCTGCCGAGTTGAAACGAGACTGGAGATAAGCCCGGTGTGCAATTTTGAATTGTGTCTCTCTCCATTTTTCTGATATTGTTAGAGCGCGGACCTTTTGGTAGCCCACAAGGGCCGAGGCTTCCTGATCATCAAGGACTGTAGCCCAGGGTTGGAAGGGCAGAAGAGAATATTTGGCAGCTTGGTATTGAATAAGGGTAAAGTAGATCTCCGAAATTGAGAATTGTCCTTTCGCCAGAAGCAAATGAATAAAGGAGGATTGAAAAGAGCGGGAATTTGGCTTGAGACTGATGCTGATATAGTTCTTCAGTTGAAGGTAGTTGAACAGGTGGGGCATCAGTAACAAGAAGGCACTTGCTAGTTCGAGAAAGGGTTTGACCGAGCCAGTTGAAGGGTTGCAAGCTAGGAAAATAGTTTTTAGACCCAGAGAAGACCATTGGGCAAAGGGTTTGCAGGTCGTGGAGGGGAGGAACATATGGTTCCCGCTATGGGGAGAAATCTGGAGATTCCAGGTGGGAGGCCCAGGAGTTTCCTCACCTCTCTCCATGCGATGACTGTGTCCCTGTTCAAAGAGTTAGTCCTTAGGGAGGTCGGCAGGGCTGAGAGCTTTGAGTGTACATCCGCTTGAAGTTTGTAGGGTGAGACTAGTGCGTCTTCCAGATCATAAAAGAGCTTTCAGTCAACGAATCAATTGTTTGCCTTAGAAGGCAGGAGAGGTTATAAAACCTAATGTTGGGTAGATAGAGTTTCTGCAAAGCCACCCTAGGCTTCCTGCCTTGCCAGACAAAGGACACCAGGGCAGAATGAATTTTGTGAACATCCTTGTGTTTGAGAAGTAGTGGGAGAGTCTGCAGAGGGTAATAGCAGCCTCGCAAACGATACCATTTTGAAGAGGTGGCATCTGCCGAAGAGCAAGAGAGGGAGGGCCGCCCAAGCTTCCAGCTCCTGAACAATCCTTGATACAAGAGGGGGCAATTTAAAAAATAAAGGGAGGATGGTTCCCTGCCTATGGATAAGCCTAGATAGGTAATATGGTGTTTAGCTATCAGGAATGGTGACGATGTTGCCCAGGCCCCGGAGGCTCGCGGGTTTAGAGATAATACTTCACTTTTGTTAAAGTTAATTCGCAGACCCGAGCAGGCACTGAAGGTGGTGAATAGGTCTTGAACATAAGGGATATCGGAAGTTGGATTGGATGAGAAAAGAAAGATATCGTTGGCGAAGAGTGCCGTTCTATGGGTGAGATTGCTGACCGTGACACCACTGATCCCTGTGGAGAAGTTCAGGAGTCTGGAGAGGGGCTCTATGGCCATATTAAAAAGGAGAGGGGAGAGAGGGCATCCCTGGCAAGTGCCTTTAGTTAGTGGGAATTCTGGAGACATGAAGTTGGGGTGACCAAACGTGCTGAGGGCACCGAGTACATTTTGCGAACACAGTTCAAGATAGGGCCCGACATATCCAAAGCTTCCATGACCATAAATAACCAAGTGAAGCTTATGTTGTCAAAGACCTTTTCGGCGTCTAAAGAAATGATGGCCATGTTGCAGTCAGTGTGTTTCTTAGCATATTCCAAAGCTAACAGTACCTTCTGGATATTAAGCGTGGCAGAGCGACCCTGGACAAATCCCGATTGGGCCGGGTGAAGGACAGAGGGAAGAATTTGAGTGAGGCAGTCAGCAATGATTTTAGAGAGGATTTTGGTGTCAACATTGATTAGGGAGAACCGTCCGCCCACACGGACCCATAGACTAGTGTCAGGGAGTCTGGGATGTAGTCGACAGTTAGTTTATAAAATTCTGCTGGGAGCCGTCAGGACCCGGGGCTTTTCCGGAACCAAGCTTTTTGATAGTAGCACGAATGTCATTGATCGCAATAGGGCCGTTTAGGGTTCCTACTTGCTTACGGGAGAGCATGGGTAGTTTGGCGCCGGTCAGGAATGTGGTTGCTTTTGCTGTGTCTATGGGGTCTTCGGCATATAGAGAGGTATAAAAACTGAGCGCTGATCTCAGAGGGCGTTCTAATAATTTTGCCATTGGGGTTTTTTAGAGCTCCAATGTCGGTGGGGGGGGTGGTGGCCAGAGCAGAGTCTTGCCAGGAGCCTGCCCATCTTGTTCCCATAGCGATGGAAGAAGAGAGTCGAATGTGCGTGATAAATGGTTTCCTGATGCCCGGACCATAGGTCGAAGGCTTGTTTGGCTCTTTGCCGCGCTGCTATCGTGTCGGGGTTGCGAGAGTGATTCAGGTTCCTGTGGGCTAAACGGAGTGTCTCGCTGGCCTGTCGATAATTATGGGAAATATTTTTTCTTATATTTTGCCACATAGGAAATAATGTGCCGCCTGAGAAAAGCTTTCCCCGCTTCCCAGAATAGATTGGATGAGGAAAGGTGAACTTTATTAGTTTCGCAATATTCGGCCCAGGCCAAACGTAGGGTAATTTTTAGGTCTTCATTTTTGGCTAGAAATGAGGGAAACCACCATGTGTTGGGTCGGTGGGGAGACGTGAGCCCCGAGATTTGGATAGTAATTGGCGAATGATCCGAAATCACCATATTCTCAATGGTGGATGAGGAGACCAGGGGAAGTAGACTCTGTGACCAGAAGAAATAATCTATGCATGACAGCTAGTTGTGTGGAGGCGAGAAATTTGTGAAATCTCTGTCGTGGGGTGGGCAAAGCGCCAGGTATCAGTGAGGTGACGGGTGTCTATGGTCTGGGCCAGGGGAGTGGGGGGGTCAGCTAGTGGGGCACGCATGGGGGGGCTTGAGGAGCAGTCCTCAGCTGGATGCATCACCGAGTTGAAGTCCCCTCCTAGGAGATGGAGGGACTCTGGAATTTGGAGGGCCCATGTAGTAAGTTCCTGGAAAAATGCTTGGCCTGGATAGAGGTTGGAAATTGCGATGTCACGGTCGGCAAGGGAGAGATGTAGGGTGAGTCTGCAGCCGTCCGAATCGGTGTCTACGGAGCAAACCCTGTGAGGGAGGTTTTTACTAATAAGAAAGGCAACCCCTGCCTTGCGTCCCAGAGCAGGGGATCTGTGAACTGAGCCTACCCAGAGCCTGTGGAGCCTCGACACATCGTCAGCACCCAAATGAGTTTCTTGTAGTAAAGCAATATTGGCCTGTAGCCGTTTGAGATGACGTAGGATTTGCATACGCTTATGAGGGGAGCGTAGCCCCTTAACATTCCATGAAATTACCTTTAGGTGATTCCTGATCTCGGGGGGAGCCATGGCTGGAACTTAGCTTGATGAGAGGTGGTCTTGCTTGAGGAGTGGGCCATGTCCCCGATGGCACTCCCCGGCCTGGAAGCAGCATCTTTGTGCAGTAGGGTACCTGAGAAAGGCATAAAAACAGTATCTGAAAAAGGTCACCAGAATATCCAAACAATAACACAACTAAGAGAGAGAACCTTCTCCCATATGTATGCCTGGGACTTCACTTTTTTCCCCATGGAGCTCCTATTCTCAGTGCACCCGCCAGAGAGTAGCTCCCCCAGAGACCTGAGGTTGCAGGGTGGTACCGAGGAGGGGAGGGGGTGGGCAAAAAAGAAAAGAAAAAAAAAAGGGGGGGGGTGGGTGGGGAAGAGAAAAAAGGGGGGGAGGGAGGGGAAGGACACTGAAAGAACAGGAGGGAAGGGAAGGGGGGAAGAGGGGGGCAGTGGATTACTCTGAAAGTAAAGGGTAACCTAGTCGCTATTCAGGTGGTGCTCGGGTGGCTAGGACATCTTTAGCAATCATCACAATGCATAAACTGGATTAAGGCGAGGAGTGGTGGCTAGAGTAAACCAATATAAAAAGTCACAGAGGGCCATAGTTACCGTAGCCCTGGTCCAAGTTCAGGAGCAGTTTCAAGGAGATCCTTTGATGAATAAAAAACAGAAAGGGAACGACGGTTGACGGGAAGAGGTTTCTGGGGATTACTGGTGGGGGATGCCACCCTAAATTCAGTTCATGCCCTTATGGTCTTCTGGTAGCCTGAAGCATACCCGCTTGTGGGGTGGTTTCTGGGGGCTTGAATGGTTGTGAGAGGAGAGAGCAGGTTTTATGGGAGAGGGAGGTTCCTGGGAGGTAGAAGGGGACTCCTGTTCCATGTCAGATGGCTGAGAGTTGTTGAAGTAGTTCTCCGCATTTCGCGGGGAGGAGAAGGATAGGCGTTCCCCTGACGCGGCCTGGATATGGAGAATGGCTGGGTAGGCTAGGCTGAATTTGATGTGGTGGTTGTAGAGCATTGAGCAGATGGAAGAAAATTCTTTGCGTTTGTGCATAACTTCTAGTAAGTAATCCGTGAATATCAATAAGGGATTCTCCTTCACAATGAGCATGCGGCTTTTGCGAAAGGCCTGGAGTATGGCCTGCTTGTCCATATAGTTCAAATAGCGATCAATTACCGGTCTAGGCCTGGAATGCGAGTCCGAGGATTGGCCTATTCTGTGTGCCCGTTCCACTATTCACGAGGCACGAAGGCCCAGCTGTTGCAGCATGGTGGAAGTACAGATGGTGGTCAGGGCTGTTGAGTTGAAGGAATCCAGGAGCCCTATAATACACAGGTTGTTCCTTCTTGACCTATTTTCAAGGTCATCTATTTTATCTTGAAGGTCTCTGTGCTGCATTGTGAGCTTGGCTATAGATGCAGATAGGGCTGCTGTGTCATCTTCCAGGGAAGCAATCCGTTCCTCTGCCTACTCCAGTCTGGCTGACTGGAGATGCAATTCCCTGTGGAGTTGTTCTAGGCCTTTGTGTATGGCCTTATCCACCGCTTCCATAACCAGGGGAGTGAGGAGGGCCACCACAGCTTGTGCTATCCCTGCAGAGGAGGCAGGATCCAGCGGAGGCTCTGTGGGAGGTCCTGGGAGACCTAGCTGAGGTGCAGAGGCCAGGTGAGAAGTCCCGGAGCTGCCGAGTGTCGGAGCCATAGCTGCCATGTTGGCTGCAACATGTACTCTGTCCCCTTCAGGCAGGGCTGGGAGTGAGGGCGAGCGGACCACCGATCGCTCTAGGAATCGGTCCATATCTTCCCCCCTGTGTTCCCCTAGGTGCGGGAGGGGGCAGAGTGGGGGTACTTTGGGTGTAGCAGACTTTACAGCGGGTTTCTGGAGGAGCGCGGCGGGAGCTCTTGTCTCCTAGCTCCTCTCCATGTGCCACTGGAACCGGAAGGTAGGCTCATTTAAAAAAAAAAAATAACATACTTACCTCCTCTGTGCAGTTGGATTTGCACAGAGCAGCCTGGATCCTCCTCTTCTCCGGTCACTCTTCTGCTCTCCTGGCCCCTCCATCTGGTGAGTGCCCCCTCAGCCATCAGCTTGCTACAGGGGGCACCCGAGCCGAGTCCGAGCTCCATGTATCCATTCAGACATGGAGCCCCACACCCTCTCTCCCCAGATTGGCTGACTGATTTTGATTGACAGCCGCGGGAGCCAATGGCACCAATGTTGTGTCTCCACAGGAGAAGTGTCTGGGACAGCTAAGGCACTCATGGACATTGCTGCAGAGAGAAGGGGCTCAGGTAAGTAATTAGGGGGTGCTGGGGGGCTGCTACACACAGAAGGTTTTTTTTATCTTAATACATAGAATGAATTAGGATAAAAAACCTTCTGCCTTTACAACTCCTTTAATAATAGCTTGCAATGCCAAGCTGCGGTTTCCGAAGCAAGCAAAGTCCTTTCTTGTATTAAGAGAGGTATGGACTTCAGTGAGAGAGAGATCATTTTGCCCCTGTACAAATCATTAGTAAGACCTCATGTGGAATATGCAGTTCAGTTTGGGGCACCAGTTCTCAAAAAGGATATTGGGGAACTGGAGGAAGTGCAGAGAAGGGCAACCAAACTGATAAGAGGCATGGAGGAGCTCAGCTATGAGGAAAGATTAGAGGAACTGAATTTATTTTCTCTTAAGAAGAGAATATTAAGGGGGGATATGATCAACATGTACAAATACATAAGTGGACCGTATAGTGAACTTGGTGTTGAGTTATTCACTTTAAGGTCAAAGGGGGCATTCCTTACGCCTAGAGGAAAAAAGATTTCATCTCCAAATATGGAAAGGTTTCTTCACAATAAGAGCTGTGAAAATGTGGAATAGACTCCCTCCAGAGGTAGTTCTGTCCAGCTCAGGAGATTGCTTTAACCACTGGCTGACCAGTCCCCGTCATTATACAGCGGCAGGTCGGCTCTCATGCGCGAATCGCCATAGCTGAACGGCGGTCCATGCATGAGATATTGTGGGCGCACGCACTGCGTGCCAAGTGAGAGTGCCCGCGGGTCTGGTAGACTCAATGTCCACCAGCGACCTGCGATCGCCTAGTACAGAGGCAGAATGGGGATCTGCCTATGTAAATAAGGCGGATCCCAGTTCTGACAGATGACATGGCAGAGATCTAATGTTCCCAGTCATCGGGAACAGCAATCTCTGTCATATACCTGTCAGCCCATCCCTCTACAGTTAGAACACACCCAGGGAACACAGTTAACCCCTTGATCGCCCCCTAGTGTTAATCCTTTCCCTGCCAATATAATTTATACATTGATCAGTGCATTTTTATAGCACTGAACAATGTAATGTCACTTGCCCACCAAAAAGTGTCATTTGGGGTCCGATTTGTCTGCCGCAATGTTGCAGTCCTGCTAAAAATCACAGATCGCTGCCATTACCAGTAAAAAATAAATAAATAAATAAATAAATGTCCATAAATCTATCCCATAGTTTGTAACTTTGCGAAAACCAATCGATATACGCCTATTGCGATTTTTGTTTATCAAAAATATATAGAAGAATATACATCGGCCTAAACTGATAAATAAATGTGTTTTTTTTTATATTTTTTATTGGATATGTATTATAGCAGAAAGTAAAAAAATATATATTTTTTCAAAATTGTCAGTCTTTTTCTGCTTATAGCGCAAAAAATAAAAACTGCAGAGGTGATCAAATACTACCAAAAGAAAGCTCTATTTGTGGGAAAAAAATTGCATGCTAGTGCAATTGTCAGTTAAAGCGATGCTGTGCCGTACCGCAAAAAATGGCCTGGCCAGGAAGTGGGTAAATCCTTCCGGTTCTTACGTGGTTAAGAAAGGCCTGGATTATTTCCTAAACCTACATAATATAACTGATACTAACATTTATAGGTAAGGTTGATCCAGGGAATATCCGAACGCCTCTCTGAGGATCAGGAAGGATTTTTTTCCCCTGATGTAGAAAATTGGATCATGCTTTGCTGGGGTTTTTCCCCTTACCCTGGATCAACTGTGGGTATAGGATTGTGTATATGGGATTGAACGATATACACATATATATATATATGTATATGTAGAGCTGCCCCTCTGAGGATTGCATGATAAATCAAT